>BGNK01004058.1:0-27500 GCA_003297005.1 Symbiodinium sp. clade A Y106
GCAGGGTGGAGCGCGACACTGCAGGATTTCCGTCAAAATACGTCGTTTGCTTCGAAAGAATACCCAGACATGGGTACTGAGTTCGGTTGCAAAATTTGTATACTGTGTGCAGACTGTAGGATGACAGCAGCCCGCGTGGAGCCTGCAAGAAACAGGCGGCAAACAAGAGTGAGCGAGGCAATTTCCTCAGGGGCCCAAGCGTGGCAGCTGCCTTGCTAGAATGCTGGAGAGATTCAAAGAAGAGGTAAACTGACACCTTCAAAACCTTCCAAAGTGGAATTCCCCAGCAGCCAGACCTCGGATATGAATTTCCCAGTAGCTTGTCGCAACAACAAGACCTTCTAAAGGGATATCCCCAATGGCTTGTCGGCAAAAACGACCTTGTACGCTCGAATTCCCCCAATAGCTTGCCGGAATCACGGATACTAAAAATTGGAATTCCCCAATAGCTTGCCAGAAAACACAAAATAGATTGCCAAANCCAGAAATGGGACCCTAACTGGCTCGAAAGCTGACAAAAAAAAGATTCAACCACGGTACCTCTTTTAGAGACCGAATTTTGCAGCGATTTCGGCTTCATCGAAGCGGCCCTTAAGTGTTGTCCGAAGGGAAAGCCGAGGGGAGGTTCGGGCAGCACGGCGCCACGGGGACCTTTAGCGGGACCTTTAGCAGCAGTAACTCGTGACACAGGAGATCGAGAGCGACCTGAGGTCCAAAGCGTAGCGGCGCTGCGATTCCGGCGTCGGACCTCACGATCCAGAGGGGCACCAACGGTGTCCTGGTTGGACACACTCCGCCTGTCCCTTCCATTGTCGGACGGAAGCACTGTATGCCGTCTGTGCGTCTTGTTTAACATTACGAGTTGTGCAGTTTTTCGTGGTCATTGCTCTAGCGCCGCGCATGGCTTTTGGAGCTTTGTTGAGCAGCTCTTGCCAGCAGAGAAAGCCTCCGACAAAATCCTGCACTGCAGTGCGGACTCCAAGTCTCTGCTTCCAGGTGATGTTTTTTGCAGCCAAAAAGCATGGTGAAACATGCAGCAAAGCAAGCGCGCGAAGCGTAAGCCAGGATGCGGTTCAATTTTCCGACGACAGGTGTAGGGAACTCGCAGCAGCTTTGCGATGTGCCACAGTAGCATCTTCGATGGCCCTGGCTTGATGTTGGAAAACCTTAAGACCCTCGACCTCGAGGTCAGCTTCAACGTTCTGGCCGCTGACTTGCCCGTCAACAAAATCCTGCATGACCTCAAGCAAGATGCCGACGACCTAGCAGTTCGAAGGACACGACGGGTTGCTCGCTCGTTGTCCGACGGGACTAAAACGATGCCTGCCGGAGGTCTTGCTTGGTTTGGGTTCCACCCACTCGCCGCGCAGTTTGGAGTGCCGACTCCAGCTGAGCGAGTGTAAGGCAAGTTTGTGCCAAACGGTCTTGGCCGACAAAGTCCACCTTCTTCATTGGTTGTATTTGTTTGTGTTTTTTAACGTTTTAATCCGAATCAAGCGCAGCAGCCGCGTCATTGAAGTCGACCCACGCAAACAAAACGAGTTGCTTTGCCGGTTCTCGCCCAGAAGCATGTTTTGGGATGCTAGGCATATCAATAATTTGTTCCAAGCAGAGAGCACCGTGGCACTTAACAAAGGCAGTGCACGTGCAATGAAGGGAACAATGCAAGCCAATGTAAGTATGTAAGCCTGTACTGTTTTGTTTTGTGTGTAACATTGCGACATCTTTGTTTGATCCATTGTTTCATGTCTGCTTCCCTTGGGTTTTGCCCGACAACAGTAGCAACAACAACCATACAACAGATCCTCAATTGGCAGATGAGCACTGCGTTTGCGTCGTGGCATGAAGCGGGCCATTGTTTCATTTACTCGGAGTGTTTTGTGTTTGTGACGCTGGATTGCATAGACTCCCGATTGATTCTGATTTGTACAGGTTTTGCTTGTTGGGTACATTGGTTTTGATGTTGTTACAAGCAGCCTGAGGCTTAACGACTTCCCACAATTATCGTCATGCGCTTGTTTATTACGTCGGGTGAAACCATCATTGTCATCATCAACAGCACGGCCATTGCTTCAACCGGTTTCGGTTCGTGCGTGCTATCACCGTGTGTCGTAGTATTCAATCCTAGTGGGACAACATGTGTTGTATTTTTTCATAATATTTTACACGAACTTCGGGTTTCGATCGCAAGACATAATTTCTTGATCTGGGTGTGGTTCAAGCTTGGCAGCAACTCGCAGCTTCATGGCTGGTGCGCGGTGTCGTTCGACAACAGGCACGGTGCTGAAGCTTAGAGGCTTAGATTCGTCAAGCTGAAGAAAGGGTCTGTTCCCATGAAATCATCAAGCGGTCTTGATCTGCATAGCACCAGAAGCAGGGAAACCAGCGATGACAAGAGTAATACGAATGACTATCATGGTAACAACAAGGCTAGTAAGACGAATTCTGATGGGAAGCTCAATAAGTTGGCCTTAGTGTGTTTTTAATCGTCCTTATCGGTGGATACGTTTTTCAGCATTCCGGTTGCCTTGCCACTGGAGCTTCGATTGGTCGTGTTAAGAAATATTCGTACAGGAAGCATTATACCCACCACTTTTTGCCACCTTGCCTTGAAACCCAACTCCTTCAACATCTTATATAAAACCCAGCCTTAAACCCTAGTCGCCTAGGCCCTTTAATTCCAAACCTTAAACCCTGAAGTTTGGAAAAAAACCGTATACAGCCGTCATGGGAATCTTTTGTGGGCTGTTGAGGGGGCGCTTCCAAGACCGTTGAGGATCCCTTGGACGACCCTGAAACCTTAAAACCTGGACCCCTTAAAAGGGTTTTCGGTTTGACGGTTCATGTTTAGCGATTCAGCTTCTTGGGGTTTAAGGCTCCTGTAAAGGAGCCCTGTGCGGGAACCCTTTGCCGGAACGCTTTAAAGGAACCCTAAGCCCAAGAGACACGAGGGTTCAAAAAAAAACCCTAAACCTTGCACCCTGCACCCTTACACCTGAAACTGAAACCATAAGCCCAAGTACCTGTTACCCTAAACCCTTAGGGTTTAGAATAACCCCAAGCCTGGACTTTACACCATATAGATCCCTTATGGAAGCCTTTCAGGAACCATTAAAGTAACCCTGGACAATAACCTTAAACCCTGAACCCTAAACTCTAAGCCTTGAACCTCAAACCCTAAACCCCAAATCCTTAAACCCTCAAGAACAGGATACATAGAAATTGTGTGGACTGCATCTTCAATAGCTTCGAACTTTCCTTAAACGTGCGCAAAGAGTGCCCAGCCCAGCCCGGCCACAAAGCAACAGCAAGAAACAAGACCCGGCACCCCAGCCGTCCCCTAAATACAAAAAGCAAATCGCAAAAACAAATCCCACAAAACCCGGCGAAGACCCACAAAACCGGGCAAAACTCCGGACCCAAACCCTATACAATTTCTATAGACCCTAAGCCCTAAACCCTAAACTCTTAAAGTAAGCCTGGACAGGAGGGGAAGGCCTTGAGCTTTCGGTCCTCACTTCTGCCGATTTGGGCCGGCAAAGCCTGCAGGAGCTTTCGGGGTGCATGGGGTTTTGGGGGGTTTCAGGGGCGTAAAGAGTTTTTTACAGGGTTCTGCAAGGGATCTATAGGGTTTAGGGGTTGGGATTTGGAGTTTAGGGTTTAGGTTTAGGGGGTTTTGGGGTTTAAGGCTTTGTGGTTTAGTTGTTTGGGGGTTTAGGGTTTAGGGGTTTTGAGTTTCTGGCTCCAGGGATTCTAGAATTTCTCTGGGGTCTACGGTTCAGAGCTCTAAGGGCTGTTTTTAGGGTTTAGGGTTTCGGGGCAGCGGCCAAGGTTTCTTAAGGGCGCTCCTGTAGAATCAGGTTAAGGGGTTGAAGGAGTTTTGGGTTCTACGGCTTAGGTCTGACGGGGCTGGGCTTTCGGGGTTTGCGAGCTCTTATTAAGCAGGGTATTTGCAAAGTATGCTTTTACATGTACCATTCGGTGCTTATTGGCTTATGGTTTGCGTTGTCCATTTGACTCGTAGTCCTTTACGTGTGCCGTTCAACTCAGAAACCCTCCTTTGCTTGTATATCTGCAAAGGCTGGAGATCTTCGTCGCATGGATACGAGGTCAACGCGAACGCCTTGGCTTTAGGGTAGTCCGTGACCTGCACCTTGCAACAGGATGGTGGCGGCGGTTCTGATGGTGGTGTGTGCGATGTCGTCGACGCCTTCGTCGAGGCTGAGGTAGTGGGATGATGATGATGGTGATGGTGAGGAGAGGTTCCCATTCCTGCTGCTGTTGTGGTGGTTGTCGTCACGTTTGCTCGTCATGACAGCGACTCGTCATGTAAAGACGTTGGATCGTGAAGAGAACTGCGGCTTTCTTTCTTGCTGTCTGAGGAGCCGCAGCTGCCTGAACGTCGGCAGAGGAAGACCATAACAGACTTGTACGATGATCTCGAGGCTCTTCAGAGTCTGCAGGAGGGGAGCCCAATCCTCACCGATCAGAACTTCATAAGAATCTCCTGGGGCCTTGCTGCCTATACCGTGGTGCGAATCCTGGCAAACCTTGTCGCCGTTGCTTTGTGGAGCCGCTGGGATGTGGCAGACGATGCTATCCTGAGGCCGGGGGTGCGCAGTTTTCGCACTGGAATCCACAAGCCAAAAGCCTGAATAGCAAAGAGCCCCAAACCACGAGGCCCAGTGCGAACCCTACTATGAGCCTTATCATAAGGACCCCTCATTGAGTATTGGAGAGATCTCTTTATCTACCGCTCCATGAAGGCTCGTTCCTTTATTCGGGACACCTACGACTAGGTTTTCGGTTTCAGGATCTGGGACTCAACCCATCATCCAGAACACTAGAGCGGCACCAAAACACCCCAAATTCCCCAACCCTAAACCCTAAACCCGTAGACGTTAAACCTTAAAGAGGGTTTTTGTAAACCCTCTTTTAAAAAACCCTCTGTTTTCAAAAACACATTCCCCCAAAAAATCCCAAACTCAAACCCCACGAGGCCTCTGATTACTGGCTTCGGGGTCTGGTTCTTTCTACATCGGAGGGAGCGGTTCTCACCGCGATCGATGCTGCATCCTTTGATAGCCAATGGAAGAACTTTAAAATTTTTTGGCCTTAGATATTTGGTGTAAAAAGTTTGAACTTTTTTTGGCCTGGTTGTTGAAGAAGAGAGCATCTGGGAGGGTTGCCGTGAAGGAGCAGTAGATTTAGGCGACAGTGGGGATATACACTCTATAGTAAATAACAGGGTTACTGTTAAGGAGCAGTAGATTTAAGCTAGCATAGTGGGGATATCTAGTAAATCATAGGGTTGCCTTGCTGTGGTAAACCCAAACCCCTAAAGGCTAATTATAGGGCTTCCTTATTGTAGTAACTTAGCTAGGCCCCAAAAAAGCACATAAGCAAAAATAAGGCTCGGGATATCCCATATAAAGCCCGTTAAAAGGAAGGCCAATAAGCAAGGGATATCCCCGTAAAATGCTTATGCTTGTGTGCTTTTTGGGGTCCCTAATAGCAGCAGCCCAGGCATGTCTGGAGTCTCTGCACTCTCTGCTGCCTCGCCTCGTTTGTCTGTGCCACTGGGACGAGGGGAAAAGGGGTGAGGGCTTTTGGGTTCATAGGCTTTTAAGAATTACAAACACTACTTTGGGGGTTCCTTATTATAGTTATGTATAGCATAACAGCATACCCCGAAACCCTGATTATTAATATGGGATCTTTAGGGTTTACAGGCTTTATAGGATGTATAATATAAGGTTGGTAGGCTTTCGCGGGGTGAAAGGGGTTTGAGTGCGAGGGTCTGGGTATTTTCCGGTAAACCCTTCCACCTGCAAATTCTCAACCACTAAGCCGGTGCTTATGGGACAGGGTTCGGAGGATTGGGGCTTGAACTCTTATTTGGATAGTCACTGGGGCAGCCCTGAAAGAAGCATTTAAGGATTTAGAGTTTGGGATTTGTACTGGTTGTTCCAGGTATCCCAAAACAGGCCAACCAGAACAGGCCCAAATTCAGCACCCCAAACACCAAACAGCAAGCCCCAACTAAGCCCGAAGCTTCAATACAAGGCTTCCGCGAAACCCTAAACCCGAAACCCTGAATCCCTAAACCCTAAGCCCTGAACCCTAAACACTAAAACCCTAAACCCTGAAGCAACAGACCTAGGACAAGAGCATGATCGCCTTTGTAACTTGGGCCTGCAGCGGCGTGGATATCCAAATTATCCAGTTCTGCTCTGGCACCAACGAAGGTGCACGGTTTAAGGTTTAGGACTTAGAGTTTCGGGTGGAGGGTGTAGGGTTTAGGACTTTGGGTTTAGGGTTTAGGGTGTAGGGTTTAGGGCTTAGGGTTGAGGGTGTAGGGTTTAGGATTTTGGGTTGAGGGTTGAGGCTTTAGGGTTTAGGGTTCAGGGTTTAAGATGTCGAAGCTTGGGGGATTAAGCCCTCGGCCTTAAACCCGAAACCCATTAAACCCAAAGCCCTAAAGCATAAATACGAAGCCCTAAATCCAAAACCCAAAATCCTTAAGCTTAACCTGAAACCCTAAACCCCAAACCCAAAACCCTGAAGCTTGAACCCGAAACCCTAAACCCAAAACCCTAAAGCATAAATTCGAAACCCTAAACCCTAAATCCAAAACCCTAAACCCTAAACCCCACTCCCTTAAACCCTAAACTTAAATCAACCCTAGACCCTGAGTCTTAAAGCCCTACCTAGGCCCCCGAACTCTAAAGCTTTGGGGCCCTCCGGTGTCTGTCCCCACGGAGTCTGTTACAGCCACTTCGCTGGAAGCCTAGAGCTCGAAAGCCTAAGTGCTGGCGGCAAGCCCCTTTACACACTTTTTGGGGGCTTATGAACTCAGCAACTAAGGGTTTAGGGTTTAGGGGTTAGGGTTTAGGGGTTAGGGTTTAGGGTTTAGGGTTTAGGGGTTACCACGATAAAACTGAAAGTGTACACTTTTTGGGGGCCTATGAACTCAGCAACTAAGTTTCGGGGTTTGGGATTTAGAGATTTAGGGGCTTAGGGATATAGGGGTTTAGGGACTTAGGGCCCATGTACAGACTTAGGGTTTAGGGGTTAGGATTTAGGGTTTAGGGTTTAGGGGTTAGGGTTAAGGGTTTAGGGACTTACATCCTCAACCCAAAGCTCCAGATGTTTTGAGCAGATTCTGGTGGGCTCGGCAATCGTGGGACGAGCTTGACCGTCTTCCTCTGGCAGTTGCTTTGCAACGTCATGCAGGTGCCGTTTCTTCAAGGTTCGAGGTTTGGGTTTGGGGGTTCAGGCAGCCAGTCGCGTCAGTGTATGTCTGTGTGTGTGTGTGTGTGTTCTATCTTGCTCTTCGTCTTGTGCCGTAGGTTATGCGCACACCGGGTGGAGGTTCCTACACCTTAGAGACTCAACGCACCCCGGGTGGAGGTGTTGGGAGAGTATCTTCAACTCAAGACCCTCACAGAAGTACCGTGGATTTTAAAGGGGGTCGGCAATAGTAACAGCAATAAGTAATGGTAACAGAAATAGGGAAGGTGTCCAGGATCTTTGTCACCTTGCACTCTGAAGAAAAGCTAAGCTTTAAACCGTTCAACCCTAAAGCCCTAAGCCCTAAACCAGACTAAGTCGGGTTTAGGGTGTGGAGCACTAGGAATCACATCCCTGGCCCTGGAATTAGCGCTCAAATAACCTCCTATTGCGTGAGCCGTGGACTGCGTATAGAGACCTAAACCCTAAGTCCTCAAACTTTTCCTATCGCTAGACGTCGAGTTGGGGGTTCAGGCGTTCGCATGGTTTGGTTCAAAGCATCACAAGAGAGCCAAAGACGCTTCAGTTAAAAAATACAACACACCTTGAATTGTAAAGGCTGAATAATGTTGTGATTTAGGAGTATCCATGAGCCACTTCATTATATTCTCCCTGATGACTCGGGCCACTGTCCCGCCCGGGCTGTCTTGAGGATCGGGGTTTCGGGCTTTTTGGGCTTCCACAAGAGTGAGGTTCCTGTATTTAATACTATATTATGCATTATGTATTCTATAAAATGAAGAAGAACACCCCAAGAGAACTTTACATTCTGGTGAGCTGTCCAATCGAAGGTGCACATGACGAACAAGAAGATGTCTGCCCTTGACTGGTGGCACACCGCGCAGTGCTGCAAAGGGCTGTTCCTCGGTCTAATTTTGTCGGGTTTTGGTTTAGTAGGTGCTGCAAGTCTTTTCAACCCGGCTCCATACTCTCATGCACGATGTAGAAGCCTGCGCAACTAGTAACGAATACTTGGTGGTTCCTTCTGTAGTTAGAGTATAGTCTGTTAACCATGAAAGAACACTATTCCGGTTGTTGAAGTCCCGAAGATATACTCGGCTCCAGGATCACCATCGGATTGGCATCGTCGGTATTCCTGGTCGTAAGGCGGCTCCTCTTCGTTGAAAGCAAGGCCTTCTGCCAAAAAGTACGGGGTCACACGTAGTTACTAATATTGAATACCATACGGTTCCTGGAAATAAATGTATCCATACCTAACACTATATTCTAACAATTAAGGCTCTCTGTGAAATTCTCTCCGTCTGCTTTTTCGTATCCCCCTTTCCCCCGCAGTCCTGCGCGGCGGTCGCAGTGCTCTAAACCTTAAGCCCCAAATCCCACAGTCCTAAACCCTAAGCCCTAAACCCTAGGCCCTTAAACCCTGTTTCCTAATCCAGGAAATCCCTAAACCCTAAACCCTAAACCCTCTAAGCCCTAAGCCCTGAGCCCCCAATCCCTAAACCCGTGAACTCAAACCCTGAAACCTGGCACTACCCATAGGCCCCAAAGTAGTTCCTTTTTGGGGATTACCTTATAGACTTCTAAATATGAGCCCCAAAAAGGAACTACTTTGGGGCCTATGGGTAAAGCCTTAAACCCTGAACCCGGCCCCGACCTCTAAATCCCTAAACCCTTAAGACCCAAACCCCTGAACCCCAAACCCCCAAACCCTAAACCCGAACCTTAAAACCCTAACCTTTGTCATAGAACCGCCATTAATGAACCCTGATCACAGAACCCTTTATCTTTATATAGAACCTGCTAAATGCTGAAAGCCATATATCCGAAACCCTAAACCCTAAATCCTAGGTCCTAAGTTCTTAGACACCAAACCGCTAAACCCTAAACCCTTAAACCCCCAAATCCCTGAACCTTAAACCCAAAAGCCTCAACCCGTAAAGCCCAAAACCCCTGAACCCTAACGCCCCAAACTCTAAACCCTAACCCTTCAAATAGGAGCCTGAACCGAATTGGTTTTGGGGATCATCTTCATCAAGTTAGAATAATAAACCCCCAAAGCCCCATGCGAATTAAAGGCTTCCTAAACCCTAAACCCCTGGACCCTAACCCCCGAACCCTGTTTGAAGCCCTAAAGGTGCTCGACTCAAACTTGAAGCTCTGCCTCGTCTGCTGCTTTGCGACACTGGCGCCACATCTGAACGCTTTGGGTTTGGGGTTTTAGGCTTTGGGGTTTGGGGTCATTTCAGGGTTTGGGGTTTATAAAGAAGGGTTTGGGGTTTAGGGTTTTACAGTTTCAGGCTTCGGGGTCCTTAAAGGGTTCCTTACAGGGTTCTGGTTTGGGGTTTGGGGTTTTAGGCTTTGGGGTTTAGGGTTTGGGGTCTACGGTTTTGGGCGGTGTGTATAAAATGTTTTCGAAGGGCTCTGTCAGGGTTTATATGTGGATTTTGTAGCCGTTTAGGGTTTGTTGCAATAGAGTCGCGTGTCTATCGGGTTCAGGGCTTGTGGTTTAGATTCAGAGGTGTTTATGGCTTCAATTGCCTACTGTCTTGAGGGTTATGGGGTGCCCGAAACTGAACCCTGAAACCCTCAACCCGAAACCCTAAACCCTAAACCCTAGACCCTAGACCCTAAACCCTAAACCCTAGACCCTAAGCCCTGAATCCCCACGCTACTAATCTTTATGCTCCAGACCCCGTAGGTCCTTCAATGTGGGGCCTTGTGTCACACTGCCACCAGTGCGCTGCTCAATGTGAAGCACGACGAGACCATCAAATCCACGGCACGCTTTCTGTATCTCAATGCTGCACTGGTGATCCTTGACTACTTCGTAAGTTTTCCTTTGTCCTCGTACATGTTGTTGAGGGATGGACCCAAACCCCAACGCGAAAGTCCAAAACCCAAACCCGCCAAGCCCTAATACACAGTCGTAGAAATTTTGGTTTCGCATCGAACAGGGAATACCAGGTTCCGCAGCTCGCCCTCAGAAACGAGGGCTTATTGCTTCGGGGGTCAATTATACTGTCGCGGCTCAAAGAGCATTTCGGGATTCCTGAATCCTGTTTTGTTGGGGTTCTAGGACCAGGGTTTCTATTTCAAGTCCCTACATTATGTGATTACTAACTAGAGACAGCACACAGACCTACAAAGTGCCAAAGGTTGCTGGGTCCGGTGCTTGGGGTTTGTGCAGGGTTTAGGGTTCTTAGGGTTTAAGTTTAGGATTTAGGCTTTAGGGATTAGGGTTTACATAGGCAAACCCTAAACCCTAAACCCTAAATCCCCAAAGCTTTTAGGGTTAAGCCCAGGGGCTTAGGCTTTGTGGTTTGGGCTGAGGCCTCCGAGGCGACCAGCTTTCAGTCCGTTTTCAATCCTGGGGCTCTCCCGCCCCGAGCCCGAAACCTTCAAACCCTAAACCTCACTGTTCTAGTGGGGTTTACACTAAACATATTGGGGGAAGTTTTTCACCAAATTGTTTAGTCCTCACTGTTCTAGTAGGGTTTCGGGGTTTCAGTGTTTAGGGTTCAGGGTTTAGGGTTGGGTGTAGAGTGTTGGGGCACCTTCGGTGATTGAACCCTACACCAGGGCTTTCCCAGTAAGCCTTCACTTGAGCTACGCCCGTAAAGCCCATAAACCCTAAACCCTAAACCCCCAAACCCAAAACCCTAAACCCCCAAACCCCTAAGCCTAACTGTGAATCTTGAACCCTGCAACTTCAATTCCCAGAGCCCGAAACTCTAAACCTATGTGCCTTGTATCTGCTGACCTAGGGTCAGACGCAAAAAGGAGTTCAAAAAGAAACTCTAAACCTAAAGATTGAATCCCCCTTAGAAACCCTCATAAGGGATCCGAACGGAACCCTTGAAGGAACCCTCGTAGCACCCCAAAGCCTGCAGCCTAAACTTAAACCCTAAACCCAAAGCCCCCACGCCTGAAACCTTGAATTCAAAAACCTAAACCTTAAGCCTTACTTTCTGAACCTTCAATCCTAAATCCTAACCCGAAGCCCTAAATCTTTAACACCCTAAATCCTAAATTTTAAGCCTCAAATATTCAGCCGGAAGCCTTAAATCCGAAAATCATAAGCCCTCTAACCTTACGCCCTCGATCCAAAGCCACCCGAAAAAATCCGAGGGTCCAACACCCTCTTTAAACACCTCTTAGAATCACGTAAACCCTAAACCCTAAGCTTAAAAATCCTAAAATCACAAGCCCTCATTGAATCCTAAACCCTGAACCCTAAACCCTATAAAATTTCTGGGCATCCGAGGATCCTGGGTCCATTCTTTAGCTTCGTCGCGCTCTTCGACTACATCCAGCAATCTCATTCGACGAGACTGGAAAGCTCCTCGCTTGCTTGGGGTGTACCCTAAACCCTAAACCCTAAACCCTGAACCCTAAACCCTAAACCCTAGGGTTTGGAGGGATTCGGGGGTTTAGGGGGTTTAGGGTTTAGGGTTTAGGCTTTGGGGTTTATGGTTGCTTGGGGTTTCGGGTTCAGGAGCTCTGGGATTGTTAGGGTTTTGGGCTCAGCGGGGTGGATGGCTTAGGGGTTTGGAGGTTCAGGGTTGTAGGGCCCGGGTTTAGGGTTTAGGGTTTAGGGCATTGTAGGGTTTGGGGCTTAGGAACTTAGGAAGGGAACTTAGGAAGCTTAGAGTTGATGTTGGGTTGTAGGGTTTGGTGTTTCAGGGCTTTAGGGTTTCGGGTTGAGTTGCTTCAAAGACTCTTGTTAGGGAGCTTAGTATATCTTCAAAAGGTCAGTAGTTTTCTTGAGTGGGCGACGGTTACTGCACAGGAACATAGGTCACTGGCTATTTCAAGGTAACTTAGCTAACGAGCGTATGTGCTTTTCGTAGCGTGTTTAAGGGTTCTTTCAAAGTTTCAAAGTTTCATAACGGTTTCAATGACCTGAACAATTGCCGCGGCGAAGGAAGGGTTTAAAACTTTGGGTGTATAATATATCCTTCTAGTGCGAACTGAACCCAGCTTGCCAGCCATTGGGAGCATGCATTGCCGGAAGCAAAGTAGAAGCCGGGGGTCAAGGGATTACGGAATCCATAGACCCTGCTGTCGGCATTTAGTGGGTTTAGGGTTTAGGGCTTAGTCTAGTGCTTGGGAGATGTAGGTGGTTTCGATTCAGCCCTCAATCTTTCATCAGCCCGCTGTGCCCCAAACCCTAAACTCTACACCCTATACCCCGAACTCTGAACCCCTGATCTGCAAGTTGCCCCCTTCGCGAAACTTTCCGTCGAAACCTTTGGAAATGCGAATGATCCCCAAAGCCCTTAATCCTAAACCCTATTATAAGTAATCAGTTAGGCCCCTATAGTATCCTCTTGAATGTCCGCAATAATGGGATCAATGTAGACCCCCTGAGGATCATAATGGGGATCCTAAACGCTAAACGCTAAACCCTCAAACCCGAAGCCCCAAATTCTCTAAGGCCTGCAATACCGTTGTAGAATCATTGAAAGCACCCTTAAAGGGACCCTTGCAGAATCCTTAAAGGCACCCCTTTAGACGAACCCGAAATGCCCACTTGGAGGTTCAGGGGTAGTTATAAGTGGGGCTACAAGTCCCCGAATATGGGTTATAAGTATAGTTACCCCATCTATAACCCTAAACCCTAAACCCTAAAACTTTTGCCCTACTTATAACTACCCATGAACCTCCTAGCAGGCTTCGAGCACTTCCATCCCTTCCTTAAAATTCTGCCCACGGCGAGCCTGGACGTGCTCATCCAGGTTTCTGAGTTTCTGCGCTGTTGTTAAGGAGCTATGTATAGTATGTATGTATGTATGCATGTGTGTATGTATATATGTATGTAGGTATGTATGTATGTATGTATGTGTGTATGTGTCGCAGTATGTGTGTATGTGTGTATGTATGTATGTATGTAGGTATGTATGTATGTAGGTATGTATGTGTGTATGTATGTATACGCCTCTTCATTGTGGAAACTTAACGTAGGGTTCTGGCCAAGAGCCGAAGATACGGGCTGCGAGTTCGAAGGAGCTTCAAGTCGATATGGGGGCTTCCGAAAATACGGGGCCCTAATATAGTACCCAAATAGTAGGATCCTTATTATGAGGACCCCAAAATAAGGTACCCCTACTTTTCGGAAACTCCCAAATGGGCTCAGTAGTCAGACATCTTTCCAGGCATAGGACAGGGTTGGGTTGAGGGTTTTAGGCAAGCTGCGAATTGGGTGACTCTTTGTGTTGGCCGTTGCATAAGATTTTTCACCGTGCAGGAGGGGCTCTCATGGGGTTTAAAGAGTTCTGTGAGGTGTCTACATTGATTTTGGTAGGGCTGCAAAGCGGTCAGGTTTGGGTGTTACATCATCCAGGTACCTGTCACCGGAAGTCTTAGCGGAAAAAACAGGTGCACTATGTACCAGTACGTCGATAGGAACCCAGAATCGGTTTCGCAGAAATGCGGGCTTTTGGGGTTCCTGGGTTCTAGGGCTTCTTGGGCTTTTCGTTGTACTTGAACCTGTAGACCGGACAGTGTTTGCCCTGAGACGAACATAGAGCCCCGAAGGGCAGCCACACTGCGCCACGTTCGCTTCATCCTAAACCCTGGACCCTAAACCCCCTAAACCTAAACCCTAAACCCTAAGCCTTAAACCCTAAACCCTAAACCCTACTAAACCCTAAACCCAAAAAACCCTTAGCACCTATGGAGCTGGCCATCTCCAGTACTACTTTTCGTCCATTTTTTCTCTACATAGCCACATGGGTTGTCAAAATTATGGTCCCTTTTGGGGTCCCTAGTATAATACGGCACCTATTATTTAGGGTACCCAAAAAGAGACCCTAATTTTGACAACCAGCCACATCAAGAAGACTGTTAGGGCTTAGGGCTTCTAGGCTTTAGGGTTTCGGGATGATAGGGTTTAGCAGGACCATCATTCCCCTTTATTACAGAACCTAAGAGAGCAGAATTTCTCAGAACCCGCGTCTCGAAGCCCAGAGAGTTAGCGAGAATGACAGACTCACTACGGCTTAGGGTTTAGGGCTTAGGCTGGAACGCTCCTTGATGACGCACTCTACATGACATTGTAGAGGACTCCTGTATCTGACTTAAGGCAGTTTCCTTATTGAAGCGGCTTTGGAGTCTCGCAATCCATCCTAAACCCTGAATCCTGAAACCTTACTGCCTACCTCTGAAGCCGAAACCTCCAAAGCCCTTAGGAAATCTTTAGCGGAGCACTTAAAGGGAACTCTCACAGAGTCCATGGAAAGAGCCCTTAACAGAACCGTGGCAGGTTTGCAACGCCCTGCTGCTCAGTGGCTTAGTCGGCCCGCGGCAGTGGGATCAGCCCATGGAAGCATTCAGGCTGGGCCCCCTAAACCCTAAACCCTAAACCCTAAACCCTAAACCCTAGACCCTAAACCGCGACAGGGGATTGGTTTAGGGGAGTCGGTCAGGGTTTCGGGCTTAGGGTGTAGGAGGTCGAGGGTTTTGGGTTTGGCGTTTTGGGGATTGAAGGTTTGTCCGCCCATCAGTCAGAGTGATATTGTGCACAATGACCGCATCGCGCAAAATCGTTCTCTCCCTCTCGATTGCTTTCCGTTTCTTCTTGTGCACCCACACTTGTATCTTTCACATCTCCCCATGCCTTGTATTTCATCTGCAGTATCTATCTATCTGTCTATCTATTTGCTTGTCTATCTGTCTATCTGTCTTTCTGCCTATCTGTCTATCTATCTACATATACATATACCTATACAGCCTATACATATACATAATATAGCTATCTATCTGTCCGTCTGCCCTTCTGTGAGTGACTCTCCATCCCGTGTCCCCGTTTCTTTCGTCCTCTGCCTGGCTTCTTCCACTTCTGTTTCGTGCCCAGTCTCGCACTATTTACGTAGGGTTTAGGGTCGCGGTGTTTGTGGTTTAGGGTTTCGGGGTGTAGGGTTTAGGGGTTTAGGGGTTTGGGGGTTTCGGGCAGTGGTGGAGTTTTGTGGTGCAGTGGATGCTCTCAGGCTTTTCCGGTCCTCCCATATGCCAGGGTTCCAGATGTGAAGTATCCTAAACCCGCAACCCTAAAAACCCTAAGCGCCAAACTCCAAAGCCCTAAATCCTAAGCGGAGTCTGTGTCTCTTGTGCAGGAAGTTGGTGGACATGTCAATGTCTGGTTTCGATGGCTTGGCTTGCAAGCGCATCGCTTTTAATGGGCACATCAACGATGCTGCGCAGGACTGCGTGGTGTCCTTCCCTGGACACTACAGTGATCTCTGGGATCACGCCGTTCAGGCAGCGAAGGTACAGGATCGCTTCTCTCTGGCCTGCGTCTTCTTGACCGACACTGAGCCACGTAGTAGTACTCTTTTACTCATTCTGCTTTTGGAGCATCTTAGCTCAACTGCACGTTAAAGTTAGGATCAAGGGTACGTGGTGATGATGCCCTTGTAAAAGTTGAAAGGTAGCAAGCCCTACTGATGCCCACTTGAGTTGTATCTTGTTGTATCTTCTGATGTGCTGCAGCTCGCGAGTGCTTTCCATTTGCATGTCAACTTGTAACCTAGAAGGTGGTGTATAGTGCCGGACTGACAGCATGTCTTCGCAGGAAAAGGGTCAAGCTGCATTACGTCAGAACCACAGTTTCATGTGCAGCGTAGGGGCTTCAGAGGGACGTTCGTTTCTCGATTTGGTAGCGGATCTTTCGGGTGTTCGTTCAGGGCTCATGTTCCTCTCGTGCCTTGCCATGCTGACCATCCTTGTGTTTACTGGCATTGGCATCGTGATGCCCAAGACGATTTCCGACATGAAGCTGAACAATGAGACGTACGCAGCCAAAGAAGCATTCAACATCCCTGATGGGATTGATTCTGATTCTCTTGACCCGAACGCGAGCGTTAACGACACAAACATGATGAACATCTTGTCGATGCATCGTGAATCCGATGTTGCTCTATTTGCCCAAGAAGAGATTGCACAGCTTCTTCGTGATCAACACGAACTCGTGCAGATGCTACGTGAGATTGATCGTCTTCTGGAAAACGGTTCTGATTACAGGAGTGGCTTTCCTGTGAAACGTGAGTTGCGGAGTTTTTGTGGCGGATGATCAAAACGACGACTTTGCAGGAAAGAGTTTGGTGATGTATGATTCCATCCGGGCGTCAGCCCAGGACAAAACAAGGATGCATGATGTACAGCAGTTGCGTGAGCGTGTGAGGCGTTTTCGTGAGAAGGCTCATACACACTTTGAGTCACGCATGCCTCCTTTCAAACGCGCGCAAGATATGAACACGCACCTTAATACTCCCAAGCGTCTTTCCCGCAAAGAACGCCGATTGCAAGCACGTGCCCGTGCTAAGTCCAAGGTCAAGTCATATCGGGGTTGGGTCCAAAGGTTTGTTGCCAATAAATGGTTGGGATTGGTTTTACTGGTTTTCCTGGTTCTGTCTTACCTCGCGTACATGATGCCAGGCGCACCGCATATACCAACAGGTTTTGGCAACGGACCGCGGCAACATGCCCATGTGGGCGACGCTGGACCTCCCTTCTTAGGCACAGCTACTCTTAAAGTGCCTCCCGCATGGAGTGTAGAACGTAACCACCATTACTCCCTAAGATCTTGGATCAGTGACCTCATTATGTGGTCAACGGCCACTGACGTTGAACCTCAACGTATGGGCCCCATTTCCCTCGCTTCAAGTAACCGGTAGTGCAAAAGAATTGGTACGTGAAATTCCTCCTGATCAGCTGGCAAATGGTGGTGTAGACCCGGTAAATGGCAATCAAGTTACGGGTTTGATGATGTTGGTACAGACTCTAGCCCGTAGGTACCTGCCATTAGAACAGGAGCAATCCACCCGTGCCATCAGTGATTTCATGAACTTTGATCGGATTCCCGGTGAAAGCGTTGATGCACTGCTTGTGCGGTTTGATGTACTGCGAGCTCGTGCTCAGCAACGGGGCGGTTTTGGGATTAACCACGGGGGTTTGGCTTGGATACTCCTTCGATCTCTCAGAACAAATGCTGAGCAAACTGACCGTCTTTTGCAGTTCATGGGTGGAGCACTTCCCAACAACGATGTTGAGATGGGAATGCTGATTGAACGCATTCGGCGACAAGGTCATTTGTTTGAAGGCGGGCTCAGGCATCCAACCCAGCAAGCAGGAGTGGGAGACCCAGGAAATTACCATGTCCAGCATAACGCCTACTCCTATTTCCCCACCTTTGGAACCGACACTAATCCCAACGCGTCAGCCTGTGGAAGTTTCTGTGCGGGTTATGCGCCAAATACAGCCGCCCATCAGGGCATGGCCGGATTCTGCGCACACGGCGCATACGCAACAGGTTTTGATGCTGATATGGGTAGAATGGCAGGAGGTGTGGGCATGGGTGATGAAGGTCAGTGTTCCTACTGTGGTTTGTACTTCGAGGATGATGACATGTCATCGGCAACTGAGTCCGACACAGGGTCGTATGACGCTGATGCCGCATCGTATGCCACAGTGGAAGTTGATGGCCAAACACGCCATGATGATGATGCAAGGGCGAATGCATTGTATCAGGATTATGTGATGGCTCGCAGGCGTTGGCGTAGATACTCCGGTAAACCTCCTCGCAGATACCGTCGGTATGGATTCAAGCATGGTCCTAGGTTCCAAGCAAAACTGGACAAGGGGCCGTATGCCAGAACTTACTCAACTTTTCTTCCGCAAGGGGCTCTTGCAGGCGGAAAGGGAGGAAAAGGTAAAGGTAATTCTGGTGGTTTTCGCCGAGGCCCAGGTGCACTGAATCCTCGCGGCAAGGATGGACAAATCATGAAGTGTGCAAAGTGTGGTTCCACATCGCACTTGTGGCGAAAATGCCCTCAGGTTGTGTCAGGTAATCAAGCAAGCGCATCAGGCACACATTGGGCACAACAAACCAGCGCATCCCCAGCCTTAGCTCTTATGACCAATGCTGGCAAACGATCTGCAGTTGAGATGTGGCCATCGGCCAATGTAGCAGGAATGCCAGGTCAGATGAGTGGGGTTGCATTTCATTACTTGGCTGGTAGTGGTTCTTCTGCACCTTCTCAGGCTCCATCCGAGATTGGTTTCCCAGTAGCCACGCCGTCTAGATACGGTTCGGGGATAGACGAGGAAATGCGTAGGTTGGAGACCGCATCCCAAGTGAGTAGTGTCAGATCTCAGAGATCGCAAAGGTCTCAAAGGTCGAGGGCATCACGAGATGTGCCGCCACATTGGGATGCAGATACCGAGCATAACCCGGAACCATCACCAGAAGATGAGCCTGCAAGCAGTTCAAACGCCATATCGGGTGTCACAGCCGTTCAAGCGGTAGGTGCAGACAACAGGCCACCAAGGTTTCCACCCCCACATGAGCGAGCACCGAATGAGGATCAACTTGATCGTCATCGTTCTGTTTTGGAACTCAGCTCTTTGTTGCATCACGCATGGTGGGAAGGTGATGTTGATGATTACAGCTCCTCTCAAGAGGTAGCCGGTTTGTACCGTCAGCGTACACGCCTAGAGGGCAACAGAGTTGGACTGCTGGTTGACCCCGGGGCTCATGATAACTTGGTGGGTGGTTTGACTGCAGAACGGATGGCTGAACAGGTCGGCACGCCGAATCGGCAACTTCGCATGTCCAAAAGCTTGCAAGTTGAAGGCGTAGGGCAAAATTCCCAAAGCGCTGAGTATGCAAGCCGTGTCACGTTGCGATTGCGTGATGTTGATGGTTGCGATGTGCCTGGAAGCTTTACTGCACCTGTGATTCATGGTTCTGCGTCGCCGCCTCTGTTAGGTTTGCGTAGCCTGAGGCGTGTGTCAGCGGTGTTGGACACGAAAGTCCAAAAGCTGTACTTGCCAGGTGCCGGTGGGTTGAAAATCGAGTGTTCACCCGGAACCCGTGTGTTCGATTTGGAACTTTCTCCATCCGGTCACCTCATCTTGCCTGTTGATCGTGATTTCGGCAATCAGCCAAATGATAAAAGCCGGGAATCCAATGTGTTGGACTTTGCTATGTCGGTTCGTGATCGCGCACGTTCCCGTGAAACATCGGTTGCACGCAGCAAATCTCCAGCACGCAGGGGTGCGGAGGAAGCTTGATTGAGGCCGAAACAAGTGCAAAAAGCTCTGATGCGCCCCTTGCCTGGATCATTTCAGATAAGAATGCTGAGCGCCAGAGCGTGTTGCAAAGACACGGTTACACCACATCGCATTTCCATCACGATTTGCATAGCAAAGGTCAATTATCCTATTTGTTGCAACTAATACAACAACAAAGGCCAAGTTTACTATGGGTAAGATTGGCTGGTCCTGTAGCGGGTAGCGGAAACAAATGTGACACGCAGCGCACTTTACACTTATGCGCTCTCGTTCAGGCCCAGCAATCCTGGGCAGGTGTGGTTGTATTAGAGGCAAATGCCCGAAGTCAGGTTTGGAACATGCAAAGCATCAAGGGTTTGATAAACGGGTTAACGATTTCCCAACGTAGTTGGTGTAGATATGAAACCCTTGGTGCCTCAGATTCCAAGTTTGTTCCGTGCAACAGTGTGGTGCAGCTTGCGACCAACTTTCACTTCCCAAGTGCGCTCTGTAAATGTGCCACGCGCGCCGATCATGTTGACTCCAAGCGCCCAGGAAGAATGAAAGATTGTCGTTGGAGCGCAGTGTTGAGTAATCTAGTTCATGGTGCAATTCAGGTGTTGTCTTCAGGCCGACAGCGTAGGCAACCCGAGTTGAAATTGAACACATTTCGTCCGAACTTGGATGTTCAGGTGAGTCCACCGCAATTGTCCCGATTTGTCGCTCCAGCATTTCCCTCGACGGTAATGGCACTACCCGATGCTGAGTCCTTTGCCAAAGCATGTCGGTTGAAAGGTGACTTCTCGTGTTGCTGGAAAGTTGCACGCGTCACACCCTTGATTGTTAAGCATGAGCTTCGTGACATTGTTTCCGCAGCCGATCCGAATGGCGAAGCCTTTGCGTTTGGTGTGTATGCGTACGGGGCCTTTGCTGGAATCACAAATCTCACCAAACGTCATTGCGAGTTCGCCCGCTACTTGAATTGCTTTCTTCGTTTGCGTGATAATGACACGCGATGGTCTAGCCTAGCCCTCAACTGCAACGCCGAAATGAAGCCACACAAAGATGTCCACAACTTAGTGGGCAGCATGAACCTCATTGTGGGCTTTGGCGATTATGTTGATGGTAAGGTATGGATCGAGGATTGCACCACAACGGTCGATGACGACATGGTTGCAAAAGACATTAACGATCGTACTGTCATGGGGCGTGCTCATGATTGCAAACATCGTGTGCTTGCCTTTCCTCCTGACCGCATGCATTGCCCTGAATCGTGGAAAGGTGAACGTTGGACACTCGTTGCGTTTGCGAGCCGAGGAGTGGCAAAATGTTCGCGGGATGAACTTTCCGCGTTGCGTGAGTTGGATTTCCCCGTCGGGTATACTCCTCCTGAGGCTTATGTTGCACAGGATGCCCTCGTTGAGAGTCGCACAGTGTCGTTTGTTGACGAAGTCGAAGCGTATCCGACGGAACAAGCCATTAAGCGGAAAGCTGTTCTTGCGTCGGGGCACAAGCCCACTCGCCGTAAACAACAGGTGGAACAGCACCGCGATGATTGCGGAGATTCGTTGGACAGCATTGTTGAGTTTGTGGAAACCGTCCCATGGCATCCGCACCTTATGGGCGCAATGTTCAAAGTCCATTGCATGAAGCTGAGTTATATTCAGCTATTGCCGAGTTTGCGTTTGGCCGTGGATTGTGGTTGCATGGATCCGGTGTTGATGTGCCCATGAAGAAATTGCAACAAAGGCCTCACATGAGCATTGATGGACTACATGTCTTCCATCAAAGTGCTCTTCAAGCGAATAATGGCCAAATCGTTGCAGTGGTTGAGTTGTTTGGAGGTGTGGGTGAAACTTCATACCTCGTTGCTAAGCTTCATGGCCTCAAAGCCGGAGTCAACTTTGACATTTGCTGTGGGTTTAATCTTGGTAAAGCTCGAGACAGGGAGTTAGTTAAAGAATATGTAGCCACGCGCAAACCGTTGGTGGCAGTCATGGCTCCTCCTTGTAAGGGTTTTGGTCAACTGCAGCATGTGAACAAAGCCATCCATCACGACACGTGGCATAGAACTCGTGCCGAAGGTATTTCGTTGGCGCAATTTTGTGCCGAAATTGCACGCATACAATGTGTCGCTGGTCGTCACTTTGTACTTGAGCAGCCTTCAGGAAGTGACATGTTTGCAATGCCCGTGTGGGAACAACTAGCTCGTGAGTTTCCGCTTGTCAAGTGCCACTTTGACCAGTGTCGTGTTGGTTTGCGCATGTCGCGACATCCCTACCTAGCTGTACGTAAGCCCACTGTACTTGTGTAAGTTCCCATGATGGTTTAGTTAGTAGGTTGGGGGATAAACAATGTAGGGGTGAACACGAACATGCCGCAATCACAAGCGTAGCCAATAAAGCGCAGTATGTACACAGCAGTGTGGCCCAGGTGTGGCCCCCGACAATGTGTCGTCTGCTAGCCGCAGGAATTGCAGACCTGGTTTACGAAGTTGTTCGTGCACGGTTCAGCGCATCTCAAGATGACGCCGTTGAAGCAACACGCAGTAGTGCGTTCGTGGGCACTGTAACATGTGTGGGGTGCAAACAGCATCGCCGTCGCGATGATGCACTTCATGATCGTGGACCTGGTTGCAAATTCCCTGACGACGAAGCCGTAGACTACACCTGTCCAGCCTGTGTCAAGCGACTACGGCGTGCGGACCCCAAACACGTGTTAGACCCTACTTGTCGTTGGTCTCCTGCCCGGACTCTAGCGCCCAACCTGTCGCGGGAACGACGTGGCTCACACCCGCGTGATGGGCGAGTTCCAGCCTCTAGTGAACCAACAGCAGAGGTAAGAATAGGTAGTCTGGGTGACAGTGATGCACCTAATAGAGATAATCCGTCGTCTTCATCTGGTCGCAGACCAGAGCCGCCGCCAGTAGATGACAGTGCTGACTCTCCAGCCGTCGATAACGACCTGGCCGAAAGGCGGCACAGAAGCAGCCGCGGCGCGAGTGGTCCAGCTGGGCCAAGACGTCGTGACGCTGAAGCACAGGTTAGTGAAGGCGGTCTAGGTGTAGGAGGCGCAGCGGCGATGCCGACCGATTACGGCACCTTGCCTTTCAAAGCATGATGCAAGCCATCGCAGAAGCCAAGGCACGTCGTGCTGAGCAGACTAAGACGCGTCGCTCCGGCGAGCTCCTTCAGCTAGAGCCAGGTGATGTTGTGGAGTTCTGGCGCAAGGCCAGTACAAAAGACATCGAGGCTTGGCATGGGCCGGCCGTAGTAGCTGACGTCACCAGTTTGCGTGACGGGCAAGTTTCTGTTAGATGGCAAGGTAGGGTGATAACATGTAGGTTGCAAGATATTAGGAGAGCTTTAGCTTACATAGCTCTTTTGGTTAGTAGCCCTCTTACGTCACCGATTGCTGTCTTACAGAATGCTGCTGAGTCGCACAGTGCCATGGTTGTAAGAGTAGGTTGGTTT
This sequence comes from Symbiodinium sp. clade A Y106, assembly GCA_003297005.1. Taxonomy (NCBI): domain Eukaryota; class Dinophyceae; order Suessiales; family Symbiodiniaceae; genus Symbiodinium; species Symbiodinium sp. clade A. Next base: position 22,779 of record BGNK01004058.1, read on the forward strand.
AAGCACAAAGGTGAATGGCGGGCATTCGAAGCTAACAGCAGGTACTCCAGAGAGTTGTTAGCCGGTTTACATGTCGCAGCCTGCAACCTGTCGTTTTCAGGAACTGTTTCGTTTCGGTTTGGCAGTAATGTCAGCAGTCTTCCAGTCGTAAACTGCGACGAAAGCATGCTGTTGTTTTGGAACCCGGGCCAACTCGAGGCCGGACACTTTGCCTTTATGGCAGGGAATCAGCATGTGAACTTTGCAAGACTGTGCGGCAAGTCCGAACTTGCATTTGTCCAGTTTTTCGCAGAAGATCAGGAAGCTATCCATCAGCTTCGGCAAGTTGTTGTCGACATACCCAATGTCGGCGGCATACACGATCCTGCAATGCCAGCGCTTCAAGACGTCACAGCGCAGGTGCAGCGTAGGACCAGACAACGCCTTATGCTGGAGGATCCTCAGCCTGAGGTGCACCTTCCTGAAGTGTACGACATTGCTACTCCTGACAGCGCCACAGCGCGTACAGCTGAAACAGCTAGTGAAACCGAGCCTGAGCAAGAACCTCTTTTCTCCACGTACGTTTTTCTGCAGCCGGAAGTCAGCCTTGACCCCGCGTGGGAAAGTAGCTTTGTAGTAAACAAGCACGAACTACAGGAAGAGCCCCCGCAGTTGCTCTTTCCTTCCACTCAGTCACACCTGCTGCTAGGTCTGAGACAATCTCTCGCGTCCGACGAGATGGTGGTGGTCTACGTATCAGACGAGCATTAAGCTGTGATCGAACGTGTTAACAACGTGCTGACTAGAGAGGAGGCTCTAGAAAATGCCGATAGATGTCGGACATCTATGGTAAAAGAGCTAACTCGTTGGCACGCCCACGGTGCTTGGAAGCGCACACCACGTGCATGCGCAACCAATGTGCTTGCCTCAAAGTGGGTTCTTAAGTGGAAGCCCATAGGGGGTATTAGGGACGTTAAGGCGAGGCTAGTAGTGCAAGGTTTTAGGGATGCCCAAACTGTTAAGAACTATGCAGCCACTACAACTAGATGGGGACAGCGGTTGGTTTTAATCTTTGCTGTTCAGTTCGGTTGGGAACTAGTGTCTGCAGACGTTTCAGAAGCGTTCCTCAGAGGCATCACTTTTGAAGAGTTGCACAAGAGCGGTGTAGACCCCGTACTAAGAAAAGTGCAGATGTTGTTGCCTCCAGGTGCCGAAGAACTCATTCGCACTATTCCGGGGTTCGAAGACTACGATGGCCAACAGGAATGCTTAGAGATGCTTAAGCCAGGTTTTGGTTTAAAGGATGCACCTAGACTTTGGGGTCTAGCGTTGCAGAAAGTCCTTGCTAAAATAGGTCTGAAAGCTGTTCGCGTCGACTCGCAACTTTTCGTCAAACACGAAGCAGGCAAACTTGTTTTACTTGTGTCTGTACATGTTGACGACCTCAAAATGACCGGTGTTTCTTCGCAGATTAAGCAAGCACTGTCTCTTCTTGAGCAAGCTTTTGATGCTCTTAAGATAGAACGTGACTGTTTCGAGCACTTAGGTCTGAGGCACAAGTTGTTAGAGGACGGCAGCAGATCTGTGGATCAACAGACTTATGTCTCTGAGCTGAGGCCCATACCTGAGGCTGGGCTCAAACTGCTTCCTGCAGAGCAAACTGCCAGCCAAGGTCAGACGCAGCAGTTCATGAGCCTTGTTGGTGGTTTGGCATGGGTCGTGCAGACCAGGCCAGACGTAGCAGTCTTCGTTGCTGCACTGCAACGACGCCTCAAAGCACCAGTAGTGAAGGATCTAATCAATGCGAATCGGGTTCTAAAGTACTTGAAAGCTAAGCCTTTGGAGTTGGTTTACCGCAAGGTTAAGTCTCCTTGGAAGCTAGTAGTGGTTTCTGATTCTGCCTTCAAGGGTGAAGAGCAGGACTGTCTTGCAATGCGCAGTTGCATAATCGCTCTAGCCGCCCGCGAGGGCTTGGCCGAAGGTGAGAACCAGCTTCAAATTCTGGAGTTTGTGAGCAAGAAGCAAAGTAAGTGTGCAGGTCCACTTTTGCTGCAGAACTGCACAGCTGTCTTGACGCAATAGGCGCTGCCTGCGTCATTAATGCGGCGCTCACTGAAGTACTGAATAAGATGCAGGTTCGCAAAGTCTTGCTTTGGACGTTGCAATAGACGCGAAGTCAGTTTGGACAGCGGTCGGAAACGACACGCCGACGTGCACCGACCAACTTGTGTTGCTGCACTTGTGCAAGTTACGTGAAGTCGTGCGAGAAGTGGTGGACAAGTTTCACTGGGTAGACACACGTAGTATGCTTTCCGATGGACTGACTAAAGGAGTCATTCCGCGTGCCGCACTTAGGAAAGTAGCACAAACAGGACTCTGGCTGATAGAGCAAGCATTGGAAACTTTTGTAGCACCTAGGAGCTCTGAACAGCAGACTCCGTCGTAGTTGCAGCATGTCTTCAGGCCAACACTAAGATAGTAAGCGTAGACAACCCGAGTTGAAAGGTAGCAAGCCCTACTGATGCCCACTTGAGTTGTATCTTGTTGTATCTTCTGATGTGCTGCAGCTCGCGAGTGCTTTCCATTTGCATGTCAACTTGTAACCTAGAAGGTGGTGTATAGTGCCGGACTGACAGCATGTCTTCGCAGGAAAAGGGTCAAGCTGCATTACGTCAGAACCACAGTTTCATGTGCAGTGTAGGGGCTTCAGAGGGACGTTCGTTTCTCGATTGTAAAGCCCTACAACACCATTGAAAGACCCATTTAACATCCTTTTACCTGGCAAGCCAAAGGAAACGGAGGAGATGTCAGTTTGGGTGGTGGCCTTTGGGTTTAGGGTTTAAGGATCAGGATTTAGTTAGGGTGTAGGGTTTACGTACCCCGGACCCTAAACTCAGGGCATAGGCCACCCACCTACTGTAAGCCCAGATCGCGAAAGGCCGACCAGCCCTCCTCTCCACAGCCATGGGGACTGGAGCACCCGCGTCGTACCCGCTACCAAAACACCTTTGTTAGTCAACACCCGAAACCCTAAGCTCGAGCCCCTGGAGGTTGCCTGTCTTTGGATCCCCCAGAAGGGAAGCCCTCGCCCCGCCCCTGCCTGCCCTGCCTGCCCTGCCTGCCCTGCCCCGTTTGGCTGGTTTGGCCGCCTTATACGGCATGGGGTGGGAAAGAAAGAAGGGAAAGCCTTCAATAGAGAGGCTTTCACAGCGCACCGCTGTAATACCATGCGCTCAACACAGCCTTGTCTCAAGAAAGTAGCGCCGACGCATGATTCCACGGCAATAAACCCTAAACCCAAAACCCGAAGCCCTAAACCCCAAAACTCCTATGTAACTCCTAACCCCTAACCCCAAAACCCTAAAGCCCCAAAACTCCTAAACCCTAAACCCCAAACCCGAACGGGCCCCAACCTCCTGGTCGGACCCGGCCTTGGTAGAGCTTAGAAAAGAAGCCGAAACGGGGACTAAGGACAAAGATTCCGGTTTGGGGAAGCATTCCCGGAACCCAGCGACTGGGAGATGCTGGTGCCACGACATTTATGGCCCGATGGAGGCTTCCAATTCAGCTCTTCTGGGAGACTTTAGGGTTTAGGGTTTAGGAATGTTTAGGACTTTAGGGTTTAGGGTTTTGGACTTTAGGGTTTAAGGTTTAGGACTTTAGGGTTTAGGGTTTAGGACTTTAGGGTTTAGGGTTTAGGACTTAGGACTTTAGGGTTTAGGGTTTAGGACTTTAGGGTTTCGGGAGGCTTCCTTGGAGACGGTTATGGTTCGATGGAGGCTTCCATAGGGTTCTCTTTAGACTTCCGGGTTGAGGGTTTAAGACGTAAGGTTTAGGGTTTGATAGACGGTTATTTGAAGAGGTGAGGCAGGGCTACTAGAAGAGGGTTCGAAGAGGACGGCTACTAAGAGAGAGTTGCTGGAAGACGGGTTTTTTGAACAAAGGTCACTAGAAGAAGGTTCCTAGAGCAAGGCTACGAGAAGAGGGTTACAGGGTTGAAAACGGAGGCCTCCAGCTACCTCAGCGTCATCGATCTGAACCCCGAGTCTCGCGCGGAATGGTTTAGGGGTTTAGGGGTTTAGGGTTTAGGGGTTTAGGGGTTTAGGGTTTAGGGGTTTAGGGGTTAGGGGTCTAGGGGTTTTTAGGGGTTTAGGGGTTTAGGGGTCTAGGGGTTTAGGGGTTAAGGGGTTTCGGTTTAGGGGTTCAGGGGTTTAGGGTTTAGGGGTTTAGGGCTTAAGGTTGAGGGTTTCTTAGACCTGCAACACCTCTAAACCTTCAGACACTAAACCCTAAACCCCAGGACCCTCAACCCCAAGCCCTGAAAAGAACGCCCCAAGCCCTAAAACGAAAACCTTAAGCTTTAAAACTAACCCTAAACCCCAGAACATAGCCCTCAGCTTAAATTCACCCTAAACCCTAAACCCTCAACCCTAAACCCTAAACCCTAAACCCTCAACCCTAAAGTCCTAAACCCTAAACCCCCTAAAACGGACGTCCTCAGGCCTAAGCTCCAAACTGAGACCCAGGAGTCGGGGCAGCTCAGCAAGGAGGCGCTGGCCTTCGAGAAGGCAGATGCCAAGGCAATGAACAAGGCGCTTTTTTGGGGTTTAGGGTTTCTTTGTGTTTAGGGTTTAGGGTTGAGGGTTTAGGGTTTAGGGGCTTAGGGGCTGCGGTTTCTTGCTTTAGGCTTCAGGTTTTAGTTTTTGTTTTCGGTTTGGGTTTAGGTCCCATTTAGGTTTTGGG
>BGNK01004058.1:32500-60809 GCA_003297005.1 Symbiodinium sp. clade A Y106
CTCAAGCCCCCCAAATCTCGCGGTTTTTGAAGGCCTTGGGTGGTTTGGGGTTTAGGATTCAGCCCTGAACCCACAGAGCTGAGCCACAAATTAGGACTCAGGGTTTAGGGCTTGGGCTTTTTGGTTTAGGGTCTTGGGGCCAAAGGGGAGCGGGGATTGGAGCCTAGCAGATCGCAGAGCGCCATAGCACAACTCCACAATAAGGTCTCATAGAACTGTCATCGTCGCCCTTAGAAAGGCCCCCCCNCCCCCCCCCCCCCTACGGCAACCCCCCTCAGGAAGAAGGTCGAATCAAGAGTGGAATAAGGATTGCTTTTTGGGTTTGAGGCCGGCCCGGGCTAAGGAATCTAGCCCTTTGATCCTCGTAGTAACCTTTGTACTACCCTCTTACAGCAACATCCGGCCCAAACCCGCTTTCTCGGATCAGGCTGGAAGGGTTACGCGGGCTTTGCGGTTTCGGGTTCAGGGTGTGGGACTTTTGGGTTTAGGGTGCAAGGTCATTTTGCCCTAGGTTTGGGCACGGAATCAGAAGCACCCCAAACAGCTCTGGACTTGAGTTCATGACACCGTTGATGGTTTGCTTGATTGCCGACCTCAAGCTTGCACAACGAGGGCGTCTACTTAGCCACTGGCAGACACTCGTGCCTCAACATCAGTCTCTGCAAAAATCATTGGGTAGAAAGAAAAATCAGGCCAGCGCAGAAAAGGATTGCAACAGGAAGCGTCATCTTTGGGCAGAAGCCTCAGAGCTTGATCTAATCTTCCCAGTGGTCAAAGGGCCTAGGACCTCGACTGCGCCACTTGTTTGCTGGGATGGATGCGTCCCCTAGCAGTATTCCAACCAGTCCCGCTTTCGCCAGGACAGAGTGCACTTTCGGGGGCAAGGTTGCAGGTCTTAGGTCTTGCAGGGGTTGGAACAGTTGCTGACAGTACCTCCTTGCAGTCCCTACATAAGTGTAACCCTCGTCTAACTGTTAAGGGGCCCTTGCGTCAGACAGTAACCATGTTCCCGGAGCACGATACCCTGGAAGTCCGGAACAAATTCTGCGAAATTGAATCTCCAAGACCTTAAATCCATCCTAACTATGATCTCCACGCTTCAAACCCCATCTGGGTCGTTCTCTGAATTAGGGTCCCTTCTAGGCCTCCGCTATAGTACGGCGCCCTTATGAACAGGACCTTAATCTAGAGAACTACCCATTTCACGTTGACCTTAAATCCTGCACTCAGTACGCGGCATGTATCCAAAGCCTAAACCCTAAACCCTAAACCCTACATTTCCTTATGATTTACCCCAATCCCTAAACCCTATACCCTCACCCCAGAGCCCGAAGTCGAAGCTCCATGAGAGCCCTTGGTGGTTTAGGCTTCAAGGGTTTAGGCGTTTAGGGGTTTAGGGGTTTAGGGGTTTAGGGGTTTCGGGTTGAGGGTTTATGGACCAAGACAGAAGAACCTGAAGCTTGCGACTCGACGTTATATTCTGGCTTCATAGATTACCATTATTGCTGCTTGCGGTTACTCAAATATGACGACATACTATGACATACCTCAAGGCCTTGTTCTAAGCATAGCTCTCCAAGAGGTTTGGATTCTCCAAAGATCGTGTCCAGGCCTTGAAAATGTGCGTTATCCACATATATATATAATATCTATATCTATATCTATATCTATATATCTATATCTATATCTATATATCTATATATATATATCTATATATATATATGGATACATATGTACACGCACACACACACACACATATATATATATATATATATATATATATACACACACACATACATATATATATATATATATATAAATACATCTGTTTGTTTTATTCGTGTTTCTTTACCTACGCATGTATATACCGGGAGGACAAGAGTTTTTGATTACCTAATGTATGTTTCTTGTCTTAAGACCTTTTGCGGAGTAGCGGAGTGCCCGGAGGCTCGAGTTACGTGGCCTGGCTAGCGGAGTATTTTATACGCAGTTTTTTGGCTATGCTCTTCATGGTTCCGGAGGATTACCCAGTGGGTCGTGTTTTTTCGGATTCTACGGGGGCATGGGGCCTTTGTTGTGTGAAACTGCGAGGTAGGTCAAACTTTCGTCCTGCCGCAGTGTTTGTAGCTGTGTTTATCTATGTGTTTAATGGCCATGCTTGTTTGGTGATTGGTTTTTAACTGCTTTTTGTTGTCAGTTCATGTGCCTACTTACTCTGTGTTTGTTTGTTTGTTTGTTTGTTCGTCTGTCTTCTTTTTTTGTATGTACGCCTCGTTCTGCTCATGACTGTTTTTGGGTTTAGGGTTTAGGGTTTAGGGGTTGAATGATGACGACTACTTTTTTACACAGCTCAGGGCGTGAAGTTCTTCGGGCCTCCCTCCCTTAAGGCCTTGAGGATCCCCTTGACTCAGGGTTTGGGGCCTAGGGTTTAGGGCTTAGGGTTTAGAGTCTAGGTCTAGGGTGTAGCCTTCAAACTTCTGTTCCTGGTTCTAGAAGGGGTTTCTCAGCGGCTCATGTTCCTTGTGGGGCTTGTGGAGTTCTAGAGGATGTATCAACAAGGGTTTCCGAGGTTGAGGTGCGCAGGTAAGGTTTGTTTAGGTACTGGGTGTGTTCAACTCTCGAAAGAACTCTAAGTAGGCCTTAGGGTTTAGGGCTTCGGGTTTAATGATTTTGGTTAGGTCTTACTTACAGGTTTTAGGATTTAGGGTTGGGGCTTAGGGCTGAGGGTTCAACCCATGGGAGACTGGTTGGGGCTTGCGGGCTAGGGCTTTCATGATTCTGTTCACTCGCTGTAGCCCTAAGCCCGAAACCCGAAACCGGGAACCCTCAACCCAATCCCTCAGACTAGCTGCAGTATCACAGAATCCTTGTCTAGTGATGTTCCCGTGCGACTGAGGAGCATCGTGGGTTTTTAGCATACGGGTTTAAGCTGTCAGCGATTGTCAACCCCAAACCCAAAGCCCCAAAGCCCCAAAGCCCCAAGCCCTAATGCCTAGAATCCGAAGCCAAGCAGGCGCTAGGGGTAAATTGCACTGTGTTCATCTAGGAATTACTTTAAGATGTCTGTTGCACACACCGAATCCAAATCCGGTAGCCCCCTGTATACACATAAAGCCAGCCCCTGGTAGGAGACATCCAGAAAAGATGAGGTGGCTTCCTTCCGTTCAAAATCGAAGATGTCATGTTTTTTTTTGGGTTCAGGGCAGCTTGAGGGTTCGGGGTTTAGAGTTTAGGCTGCAGTAGGATTTGGGGTTTAAGGTTCAATCACGGGTTTAAGTTTCATAAACACTTTAAGGTCCCTGCTGCGGCATAGGGTGTCGGGACTCGAAACTTAGGTTGAGGTTTTGGGGTATTGAGCATCGCGTCTCGGTCCCGTCCCGGAGTTCGTTTGAAGGTTGCGAATGGTATGCTACTGCACAGTTTTCGGGTACTTTAAACCCTAAATCCAAAACCCCTAAACGTTGAAACCCTAGACCCCGAACTAAACCGTCTGCTGACTGCTCTCATAGACCCATAAAGCCCTACCCCCAAAAAACAACCCTTTAATACTTCAACTCCTGAACCCTAAGCCCTCAACTCGAAATTTGGATGCCCACGAAGCTAGAAGTCGACCAGGGGCCTGGAAGCACTAGGGCGTCCTCCCGAATTCTAAACCGAATGCCTAAGACACAGAAGCCGAGAGTCTGCTTGCCCCGAAATCAAAAAGCTCAAAGTGCCTGAACCCTGAAACCTAAACCCTAAGCCCACTTCCTGAACCAAGAACCACAGCGGTCAGTGAGACTCCTAGTAGAAACCCTTGACAGCCCTTTAAGGAATTCAAACCTCCCGAGAGAACGAAAACTTTGGTCATTGAATCCGAGCGGTTCCGAAGCCGCAAAGCCAGGGCCACCCACCGTAGGCTCTGAACACGGCTTCGGGTTTAGGGGTAAGATTCCACAGTATGTGTAAACTCATCTACCACCAAGCCCGATTCTAATTATTAAGGCCTCTCTGTTGCACACGAAACCCAAAGCAGTCCTCGCGTAAAGCCATTGTTGGACCCCGTAGAACCCTGGCAAAGGCACTGCAAGAAATAAAAACACTGACAGGATCCTTCCAGAACTTCTCTAACAAGTTGTTGCATCATTTCCAGGTCTGAACAAGACTATACACCGCCAGAACGATCTACAAGACCAGAAGCCGTTACAAGACGGCAAGCAACGTAAGTCAAAGAAAGCTCGTGTAGGACCGGAAGAGACCACCGGCCCCGAACAGAAATCCTTACCACACCCTCAAAGGCGTGTAATCTAGGGTCTGGATTATTAAATTTCTGAACCCTCAACCCCTCAACTCCTAGACCCTTAGTCGCCTTTTGCTACTGTTCCCGAAACCCCAAACCCCGACTGCAGCCTTGTACTAGTGGCCCCTAAACCCTAAGTCCGAAACCCTAAACCCCCAAACCCTAAACGCGAAACCCTAAGCCCTAAACCCTAAGCTCCAAACCCTATAGTAATCTACAGCTTAGCGTTACATCGACCTCGCAGTTCTCCGTCGGCGTCCTTGGCGGGGCGATGATCTCCTTAGTGAGGCCTCATTGGGTCTGAGATGGTCTGGGTTTCAGGGTTTCGAGTTTAGGGTCTCGCTGGGTTCCCTTAAGGTCCCTTTAAGAATGTTGGTCGAAGGGTTCCTTACATGCTTAACTTAAGATTCAACGTTCAGTTCCTTTTTTTGAGTTTTGCAAGGGCTCTCGGTTAATCCCCCCGAACCCTAAACCTTAATTCTAAACCGTCAATGCTAAACTTGTCATTCACTCATGTGCTTAATGGTCCGTAGGTCCTGTGCGAAAAGCATCTGGTCCAACAGCGATGCGCCATGCATCTCGGCCAAGTGTGCAAGGTGAAACAACACCAACACCCGAACAACCAGACTCGAACTCACGCCCCGAAACAGGAACCTGCAACAGAAAACCCAACACACCCAAACCCAACTACGGAAACCCATCTCAACTGGGGCGGACCACGAACACCATGCGGGGCATTGACAAAGGGCATCACCACGAGGCACTCGGATCAGAAAGCCCGGGGCCATGCACATCTAATCTGCCCTAGAGCGAGGGCCCGGGAAAGAAGGTGCCGCCAGCCTAAACCCTAAGCCCTAAACCTAAACCCTGAACCCTGAACCCTAAACCCTAAACCCGGGATGTGCCTGCGGTAGATCCTTGAGATCAGAAGCGCATGCCAGTCCAGTGCCACCAACTGTGCGTCCGGTCACGAAGAAGACCACCATCGGTTTAAGGGTTTAGGGTTTAGGGGTTTAGGGGTTTAGGGGTTTAGGGCTTAGGGTCTTAGGGGTTTAGGAGCTTAGGGTTTAGGGTTTAGGGGTTTAGGGGTTTCAGGGTTTCCTTAAGAAGGATCCATGCATGAGTATGCCACGTTGCCCCTGGTGGCTCCGCCCAAACTCCTTAGCAAAAGGCAGGCCAGCTGAGTCTACAGTGTCCCTGTTAGGGTTTAGGGTTTAGCGTTTAGGGTTTAGGGTTTAGGGTACCCCGAAAGAGCCACAACCGAGTTCCCGGCAGTAACGTCAAATCGTCGAGCGCCCAGACGGTCGCGTGAGAGGTACGGGGGATCCAGACACTAAACCTGAATTCCACGGCCAGGTAACCCCAAGCCCTAAACCCTAAGCCCCACGCCCGAAGCGAAATCTGACGCCTGACCCCTAAACCCTAAACCCTAAACCCCTAAATCCAAACCCTAAACCCAAACCCTAAACCCAAACCCCAAACCCCATCCCCTAAACCCCAAACCCTATCCCCACACCCCAAAATCTTGTGGGAGGCGGTGGGCCTCGCACCTCATCCGCGAGCATGCGCGGGCCTTCATCAAGGCAGGGGTTGTGGGGTTCAGGGTTTTAAGGTTTAGGGTATCGGGTTTAGGGTTTTTTTGGGGGTTTAGGGTTTAGGTAGAGCTTGTAGGGTTCAGGGTTTCGGGTTTTAAGGTTTGGGGTGTCGGGTTTAGGGTTTAGGGTTTGGGGGTGTAGGGTTTAGGTTTTAGGATTCAAGGTTTGGGGAGGTCTGTTTTCTGCAAGGGTTTCGATGGGTTTTTTCCATCTACCAGGGGTTTCACCCTCGACCCTAGACCCGAAACCCTAAACCCTAGACCCTAGACCCTAGACCCTAAACCCTAGACCCTAAACCCTAGACCCTGAACCCTAAACCCGAAGCCCTCGACCCTGAGCCCGAAACCCTAAACCCTTGGGTGTTGAGGGATATTGGGCTGGGAGTGGGGCGGGCCATTTAGGATCCAGGATGAGTTCTGAGTCTGTCCTGGGGACTGCAGGTTATTCAGGGTTTATGGATGTTTAGGGTCTAGTTGAGATCTTCAGGCGTCTTGAGTTTGACGTTCTGGGAATTTCGGGCTTTCGGGGTCTTGCCTAAATGCTATTCATCAAGGGCTATACAACCAAAAAGCCAGCCCTCATAAATTAGCCTAGATCCCTTGACTAAGTCTTAACTGCATGATAGCATGCTTTTTTGTGTAAGAGTAGTGTATCAATCAGAACCCAAACTCTTGCCCCTGGCTCCTGTTAGGGGTAAGGGCGAAGGTTAAGGGTTCAGGGTTCTCAGTTTATGGTTCCGAACAATTTTATATTTTGAGATTTTGTGTCGTATTAGTGTTTTTGGACAGACTTCTTGCATTCCCTCAAGTATCTTAGTGTCGCGATGCCTGTAAAAAGCCTTAAGCTCCAACACTAAACCTACACCCCCCGCCCGAACCCCGAATCCTAAACTCAAATCCCCAAGCCCTAAGCCCTTTTCCCTAAACCCAAAGAAAAAGAGCACTTGAAACACACAAAAGCCCAAAGGACGTTCCAAGAGAGCTGCTGAACTTTTCCTTTTCGAGCTGGTCCCTGGAGTTGGAGCGAATTGACCTCCAGGACGCACGGATCACGTGCCGAGGTTCGGGTTTAGGACACCGGGACCCTAACCCCTAGGGAGTTTGGGTTTAGGGGTTTAGGGTTTGGGGTTTAGGGCACCGAAACCCTAACCCCTAGGGTGTAGGGTTTAGGGGTTTAGGGTTTAGGACACCGAGACCCTAAACCCTAAACCCTGCGGGTTGTTTGGTCTAGGTTTTGGGAGGGTTTAGGTTGCAGGGTTTAGGATTTAGGATTCAGAGCTATCCAGGGCCAGGGTTCTTGAGGGTAAGCCCTTTCAAGCCCCAGATCACTCCATTAAATTACCTACCTTTGGTTAGTAGGGAATGGAAGAATGGTGGTAATAGTAGTTATAGCTGTACCCATTCCTCCATTCCCTACTAACCAAAGGTAGATTAAAGGCTTTTGAGTCTGATTTTTGGCACCCCCAACTCTGAGCCCTGAAGCCCAGACACCTTTTGATACCTTGTAGTACCTTATCCTTATAATAAGGATCCTACTATTTAGGGTTCTATATTTGGGTCCCCTATTTTCGGAAACTCCCAAATATGTTATCTCCAACATTTTTTCCACCGTATACAGCTCTTAAAATACACTGATCACGCCCTGGACCCTGATCCGAAGAGCTCGAACAGTTAGCTAAACCTTAAAGAGAGCGGAGTATGCCATAAAGGAATAGTTAGCTGAGCCTTAGGGGGGACTGAGTATGCCATAAAGGAATAGTTAGCTGAGCCTTAGGGGGGACTGAGTATGCCATAGACAGAGGAACCCCAAACCGAGGCGTAGCGGTCCCAGGCAGCAGCTTGAAATGGAACCCGAAATCGTCAATAAGCCCTGAACTTCGGTCGCCTTGGACGCTGAATCCTCGGCCCCCAGTCCTAAATCAAAAGCCCCAAGCTTTACCTCAGGCCGATTCACTACTAGGTAGGGCTTTGGGGCATTTTATATTTTCCCTTGTTGGGCTTAAGAGGATCTTATTTACTAATATGTTTGAAAAGCTTTAAAAGCTCCACCTAGACTAAGCCCCGAGTCCTACACCCTAAGCCCGAAACCCTACACCCTCAGCCATAAACCCTAACCGAAAATTAGGGGTACCTTTAAAGGGATCTATAAGGGTCCCTTTAAGGGGTTCCTATAAGGGATCTGTAGGGTTTAGGGTTTAGGGTTTGGGAGTTTCCGAAAATTAGGGGTACCTTAGGGTTCCTTGAGAGGGTTACTATAAGGGTACTATAAGGGTTCCTTTAAAGGGCTCTATAAGGAGGCTAGAGTTTCCGAAAATTAGGGGTACCTCATTTTGGGGTCCCTATAGTAAGGATCCTATTACTTAGGGTACTACATTAGGGTCCCCTATTTTCGGAAACCCCCAAATAATTACACACACTAGTTTGCGGGTTCCTTTAAAGGGGTTCCTTAAAGGGGTCTATAGGGGATCTAAACTAGGGTTCCATTTTATACTTATAGTATAATATACTCCAAAACCCTATTAAAGTTATTAAGGCCCCTATAGTAGTCAGGAGCAAGCGTTGGAGCATCTTGGCGTCTTCCTGCCGCTGCAGGCTCCCAGAGAAATCAGGGTTCCTTTGAGGGCTTTTTCCACGATTTAGGGTGTTAGGATCTAGGGTTTTAGGGTTTTAGGACTTTAGGGTTTAGGGTTTAGGGTTTTAGGGTTTAGGGTTTAGGGCTCAAAAAGTTCCTCCAGGGTCTTGTTGGGGTTCGGGGTTTACGGTTCAGGGTTTTGGGTCTGGGGCTAGGTTTATGAACAAATTGACAGAACCACAAAGCCTGCCATCAAAGCATCATGAACACTCTGTTCCTTCACGCTGCATGCAGTTTTTACGACACCCTACATGGGTAGCTACTTCTCTAAATTAGGGTTCCTTTCAAGGTCCTTTTGATAAGGGTGCCGTACTATTTGGGGGATTTAAACCGGGACCTTAATTTGGAGAACTACCCATATGTCCCTATGGGCAATCGAGCATGAAGATATCCCCAACTAATAGCATCCATCAGGTGTGCAAGCTCATTTGGGAGTTTCCGAAAATAGGGGACCCTAATATAGTATCCTAAATAGTAGGATCCTTATTATAAGGACACCAAAATAAGGTACCCCTATTTTCGGAAACTCCCATTGAGGCTTGTAGGAAACCCCTTTAAAGGATGCCGCCGTAACCTCAGCCTTCCCCCGTAAACCCCAAATGGGTGGTTGTCAAAATCATGGTCCCTTTTTGGGTCGCTAATGTAATACGACACCTATTATTTAGGGTACTCAAAACAAGGACCATAATTTTGACAACTACCCAATGATTTTCATGCTGAAACTAACACACCGGCATCCCGAAGCCAGTGATCATGAGAGGCTTGTTGACCCTTCATCATACCGGTTTCTGGCAACTGGATCAGGGCTTAAAGCAGCTGTCTCAACATGCACCTTTTGCCATCCAATACCTTGAACCCTTAACCCTAAACCCTAAACCCCTAAACCCTACACCCCTAAACCCTTAAAGCCTCAAGTCTTAAACCTCGCGCCCCCAATCCTCAAGCATCGAAAGCCTGAAAACGACGACCCGACGTTAATTCCCTGCAACCACACCCCCTTCGAGTCCCGGTAAAGCTATATTTTAATATGCACCGAAACTAAACTTTTATCAGGCCTCTTTCACAAAACCATATGGGTGGTTGTCTATTTAGGGTTTTGAAAAGGGACCATAATTTTGACAACACCCATATGAAGCCTATACTGCCCTGTAAAACCTGTAAGAACCTTTACGGAGACCCTTATTCCAAAACTCTTACAGCACCCTTTAACATCCTTGCAGGCGCCCTTATACAGAATCCCGTATAAGACCCTGCAAATCCTTTCAGTCACCCTATTCAAAGTTCCTTGTGTAAACAAAATTCCGATAAATTCCGGTTTGCCAGGTCAAGGAGGCTTTCCTCGAGGATGTGGTGATTTCTCTCCGATGGGGGTCCTCGGGCAGCGTGTCCATCCAGGTGAGAGGTTTGGGTTTGGGGTTCCCTAAACCCTAAACCCTGCGGTTCCGGGTTCAGATTTAGGGTTTACGGGTTGCGGGTTTCGGGTTTAGATTTGGGGCCTTTATGTAGAGATCGGAAGCTTTCGTTATTTGTATACAGGCAAAATTTATCTGTGTATCTATGTGTATATCTACGTGTACACACCTAAGTATATAGTTTATAAACACATATACATATATGTACGTGCTATAAAGCCAAACCCATCAGAATTTCGATTCGTTTCTCCATATCTTAAGAGCACCTTTTGAGAGAATCATCTTTGCTGTTTTCTGGAGTTGCCTAGGGGTTTGAGTTTGAGGGTGGCTGGGGTCTGTGTAATGGCGTTATACAGTTCTAAATTCTTTTTTTGTCAATGTCTTATGCGGGTTCGTATCAGATTTCTTTGCTGATTTGCTTAGTTTTTATCAGGGTCTTGAGAAGGGTCGTATGAGTTTTTTAACCCTAAACCCTCAATCCCCAAACCCGGAACCCTAAACCCCTAAACCCTAATATTTGTTTGGGACCCGAAGCTGAAGTCACGGTTTGCCTTGCCTTAGACCCTGTGGTACGTACCAGTTCCTGGCTATAGCTTAGGGTTTAGGGTTTATGGTCAGGGTTTAGGTTTCGGGTAGCTAGCATGTTCTGG
The DNA here is from genome assembly GCA_003297005.1 of Symbiodinium sp. clade A Y106. Taxonomy (NCBI): domain Eukaryota; class Dinophyceae; order Suessiales; family Symbiodiniaceae; genus Symbiodinium; species Symbiodinium sp. clade A. The sequence continues at coordinate 43,068 of BGNK01004058.1, forward strand.
AGATCCTCGGCTTGACGAAGGTAGGTGTGGGGTTAGGGTAGGCTTTAGGGAGAAAGGCTGAGGGATGTTTTTCCTGGGGTTTAGGGTTTGGGGTTTAGGGTATGGCACAGTCTTCAGAGGGAGCCAAAATTGCACGAGTTTTGAAAGGGTTCGACGGTCGTCGAGCTCATTGGGATCAAAAGTTGCTGTGCTTGTAGAAGAGTTTCTCGGGTTGTCCCGGGCTTCGTGTCGTCTTACCACATGCTTAGAAGTTTGGAGGTTTAGGGAAGCCTGAAAATAAGTATCAATATTCCGCAGGCTTTCTGATTATACATATACTATAATAAGCCCCATAACCCTGTTCCGTGTATTAAGAACTTAGAGCCTAGGGTTTATAGGAGGTTCAGGGTTTAGGGGTTTGGACTTGGGCATCTTACGCTTAGCTCAAGGCTTCAATGGGCCTTTGGCCGGATTGTGACGATGACGATACTGACGATGATGGTGATGCTATTCCTTAGGGCTCCTGATTATACTTATAACTAAAAAGTATAGTGAAAGTATACTATAGCTCCAAACCCTATTCAGGTTATCTACGGGGATGTCCGTTGCCATGGCAACAAGGAGTCAACCGAGCCCGATTTGTAGAATTCTTGGGGCTAGTCTTGAGGATTTAGGGTTTAGGGGTTGGGTTTAGGGTTTGCGGTTTAGGGTTCAGGGGCTTGAGACCCCTAAAGCCTAAGCACTAAACTCGAGACCCTAAACCCCGAACCCGAAACAAAGTGTGATGCTGTGCTGGTTTTCGCATATCGGCCAGGCAAGACGATGCGTTATCAAGACGGCCGTGCGTCCTTACCAGGACATCCGTGTAGTATATGAGACTGAATAGTTAGTCATACCATGCCTTATAGACTTCCTTTCTTGTTATATCTGTGAACATAGCATAACGCCCCCATCCCTATTCGATCGTTAGGGCCGCTAGACTACTTTTTTTTCGAAACCCTGATCGACCCCCTAGGGAGCCCTGCATATTGGTTTAGGGTTTAGGGGTTTGGGGCTTTAGGGTTTAGGGGTTTAGGGTTTAGGGGTTAGGGGTTTGGGGTTTTAAGTCTCAGGGTCCCCACCCGGTCGACTCCTTGCATTGATCTGCGCAGTTCTCTAAATGAGTGTGCTTTTTTAGGTCTCCCAAAATAGTACAACAAGGGCCCCACAAGGGACCCTAATTTAGAGAACTACCCACATGCTGGCGATTAAAGGGTTTAGACTTTAAGGTTTGGGGATTATGATGGATTACTTAAGGGTATTCGGTGTAGGGTTCAGGCAAAAAAGCGCCATGGAAGAACGTGCACCAGCGAGCGCCCCTGAGCCCCCTGAGCCCCAAATCCTTGAGCACCGAAACCCAAATAAGCTCTATAGAAGCCTCTAGAGCCTCCAAACCCCAAGCCGCAAACCTCTGAAGCTCATACTAGAGGTATGTAGAGGTGTTGTGTTGCAAGGGTGTATAGCGTTTGGAGCACGCATTTCTTTTGGTTGTTGATTTTCTTGGTCTCTTTCTATAAAGCCTATTAACCGTAAGCCCTAAACCCTACTAGTAAATCCCATGAGGGTTCTTGTTGAATTGCCACTGCAATATGGGTAGTTCTCTAAAATGGGGTCCTTTTTTTAGGCCCCCAATATAGTACGGAACCATTGTCAATAAAAGAGACCCGAATCTTGAGAACGACACATTTAGCTAAGACGGCTGAGAGCTCGTTTTGCCTTTTGTCAGGGTTCCAACAGTCAGCTGCTAGAAGGGTTTCTAGTGCCATGATGTTTCTTCTTCCGCGAGAATGGTGGCTCAAGCTACCTTGCGTCCTCGCTTTGTTTGTGAGTTTCATGATTTCATAAGACGTACACGATGGCCGGCAATTCTCTCTTCTGCACAATCTTTGTGCCTGTGTGCTCCTTAGGAGCCATGTTTCATTTCATGATACTCGAAACCCGAGGGGGTACTAAGACTACTCTATTCGTAAGGCCCCAATATTAAACCCTCAAAGCAACTGTCGAGTCTGACGACAAAGGCCCCTTTATACGTATAGTGCAATATAATATACCCTAGAACCTGACAGACCCTTAAACGAACCTTTGAAAGGAACCCCGTTCTAGTTAAACCATGAAGGCCCCTGCATCAGAGGTGCTGCTGGTCTCCACCCCGCTGGCTTTGAGGACGGATGCGGAACTCGAGCAAGATCCGTGCAGGGATTTTGACAAGAAGACAGACTCTCGGCTTAATATAGGGGCGTAAATAATTACCAATACTATGTTAGGGGTTCCTGGTTATAAGTATAGTATACTGGGGCGCCAAAACCTTATGCAATTAAGGCCCCTATATTCGGTGTTAGGGCTTCGGGTTTCGGGTTTGGGGTTTAGGGTTTAGGGTTTCTTTCAGTGTTATGTTTTCAGGATTCCTTCCCTAAACCCTAAAGCCTCATCCCTCTACCCTCAACCCTAAACCCTAAACCCTAAGCCCTAAACCCTACACCCTAAACCCTAAACCCTAAGCCCTCAACCCTAAGCCCTAAACCCTAAGCCCGGAACCCTAAACGCTAAACCCCTAAACCTTCAACCCTGAACTCGAAGCCCTAACACCTAATATAGGGGCCTTAATTGAATAAGGTCTTGGTGCCCCATTATACTATGCTTCACTCCTGCCTTACCCTAAACCCTAAACCCTAAACCCATTATACTATGCTTATAATAGGGAACCCCTCACATAGTATTGGTAATTCATTCGGAAGGGTACACTGAGCAAGCAAGGAGTACGGCGGTGCCGGCGGTAATGCCTACGTGATTCGCTTTACGAAGAGGTGCGGAACTATTCCTTCAGGCTCCGTGGCCAAAGCCTTCGTGGACGAAGAAATCTTCAACTCTTCCTATCGGGTCCTGAACAGCCTCCCCGATGTGAAGGCGTTTTCGGGTAAAGGATTAAAGGGGGGGTTCTCGTATATGGGCTTAGGGCCTGGCTAGTGTTTATGATGTTGCTTATAGGGTTTAGGGTCTTTGGCTTTTCCTTTCGTGTCCTATGTCATCTTTGCGATGTGAAGGCATTGGCTGGCCTCGTGCCAGCAAAGAAGAAGTTTGATGGCTTGTGCGTGCACGTGAAGAAGACAGACGACTGTTGCAGCACATGGAAGGCCACAAAATCATTAAACTTGAGCACAAGACTAAACGGACAACTAACAAGACAATGGAGCAAGCTATTTCGTTATTTTTCATGTCTTAGAAGCCATAAAGCCTAAGCTCGAGTGTTCGACGCTTGGAGTGCGTGGAAGGCCACAAAAACTTGCCACTTTCTGGTCATGCAGGATGGAGGTGCCCTGGATGTGGCGAGCATGAGAGCTTGAATAGCTACCAATATTGTTCCTTAGGGTTTATGGTTTAGGCCCAGGCATTATCATTATAACTGATACTTATACTATCATGTACCCCAGAACCATGTGGGAGTTTCCGAAAATAGGGGGAACCTCATGTTGATGTCCTTATAATAAGGATCCTACTATTTAGGGTACTATATTAGGGTCCCCTATTTTCGGAAACCCCCATGTTCTCATTTTTAAGGCCCCTATATCAACATCATGGTAAGGCAAAGCATTGTGAGGACACTGGCCGCAGTAGGATCTAAGCCCCAAGCCCTAAACCCTAAGAGCCCTAAACCCTAAGAACCCTAAGAACCCTAAACCCTAAACCCCTAAGGCCCTAAGAGCCCTAAACCCCCAAACTCCCCAAGGCCCCGAACCCAAGCAGAGGTGCGAAAACATTGGAGCAATGCGTCGAGGGATATGCACTGCCCGCCGGCAAGCTCAAAGAGCTGATACTGGGCTTTGGAGTACCATACTTTCATACTTTTTTCTTACAGGAACCATTATGAAATAACAGTTTAAGGTTTTTTCTTAAAGGAACCATTATGAAATAAAAGCTTATACTTTTTTCTCCCTGGTTACTTAAAAGCCCAGGATATTGTCTGCCATCAATGTCGCCCTCTCCCTACACAAGAAAGGTTGGTACCACGGGGACTTCCAGCTCAAGAACCTGATGGTGGACCACGTGTGCACCCCAAAGACCTTGAAAGTAGTCGACTTGGATGGTATGGGCAACGCGGAAGGTACTGCCGGCGAGGCATGGAACAAGCCGCACCGCATGCTAAAAGACTATGCGATGCTGTTTGGCAGTTGCAGTCTTGGTGCCATGTCGATAGCCGAGTTCACGTACAAGTCTCCGACAGCCAAGCAGGAAGCAGAGCGGATCGCTGCAGCAGTTACACCCGTCATGAGTCCATTCTGCCACGGCGCATGGAACTCGAGCCCGGAGGACATCGTGAAGTTGGGACAGAGGCTCAAGAGCGCCGTCGAAGCTGTAAACTAAGCTGTGCAACTTCATCAGTCTGGCAAGCGAGCCGTTGACGAATAGGCAGAAAAATCCCTGTATAGGGATTAAATTAAGACCTATATTCCACATTGCTCTCAAATCCGTTTCGGATGTTTAAGGCCCTTACGAGAAACGCCAAGCCGTATAATAAAACCCCGACAAAAATCCATAAGCCCTAAATCTTGAACCTTCATAAAGCCCTTTGTAAACTCCTTGACACATAGGAGCCCTGCATGATTCCGGGGCTTGGGGGCTTAGGTTTTGGGGTTCAGGGTTATAGGGTCTAGGGCTTTAGGGCTTGGGGTTTTGGGTCTATAGTGAACCCCAGAAAGTTGGAGCATCGATTTAGGATGATTCATGCTGGGATTCCCTTTACTTTACTTTAAGGGCAGGAGGCTAATGATGTTCCAACTTTCTAGCTTCTACTGTAGGGCTTTAGGGTTTGGGGTTTAGGCTTTAAAATGGAAGTCTGAGAATTGCCAATTCTCGTCCCTCGGGCTCCTGGTTCCTATTGTTGATGATATAAATCCTGCATTACCCATAATGAGGAATGTGCCATTATTCCCATAGTTTAGGGTCCTTTAAGGTAATTGCAGGATTTATATCATCAACGCAACGTTTAAATTCAAAGCCAGAACCCTACTCTAGCTCTTCAGCCCCTTCTCCGGGTCGGTGGCTACTTTCTATATGGGTGCTTATAATTTTGACAACCACCCATATATATATATATATATATGTATATATATATATCTATCTCCCCGGTATAGAGAGATACTGTTTGTGTTGGTTCTCAGGAACAGGTTGTCGAAGAACACGGTCTCTAATGATGCACATCCTAAACCACAAACATTCAACCCTGAACGATACAGCACAAGATCTTATGTTGACTTAAGTATGATATGGCGCCCACGAACTAGGCCGATACTTTCAATAATTTGAATAGGTCTTGGGGTAGGTTATCGCACCAAATTCTTACCATGTCTTACTAACTGGTCCTAAACCCTTTCAAGACCATATGGAACCTTCATAACGCGATATATAACACGCATTATCAGCATACAGAGGCTATCAATAGATGGCTCCTGGTTACTTTGTTGAGCTTGTTCCCTTGGTTGGGTAATGGGTGCTCCGAAAAAGATCCCCCCACAGAATTCTTTGCTGACCTTGGAAGGGCAATAGAAATCTATAAAACCTCGTATAGAAACGATGCAACAGCCCTACACCAAGCCCTAAGGCGTAGACCCTAAACAAAGCCCTAAGGGGAGCAGAGATCAGGGCAGCAAGTTGGGGTTACAGGCCCAGTGCTGAGTTGAAGATACGTGCAAAGCTCGGAGGTGCAAAAGAACTGAGACGGGGTTTAAGGTTTAGGGGATTTTCATAAACTGTACCAGTCTTATCGCAATAAGGCCTGTGGTATGGAGGCTTACCGAATGAGTAACTTACTAAGAGTATGCACAAGATTGGCATCTGTCGTTTATGATCGCCCTGGCTATTTTGGTCGGGCCCAGGGTTCAGAGTGCAGGATTTAGGGTTTAGGGTCTCGGGTTCTCTAGTGTGCGCGACAGCCAGCACTGGTAGCTAATGTCCGCGCAGCGATGATTGTTTTGCATACGTACTGCGGGCCCCAAACCCTCAACCCTAAACCCTAAACCCCTAAACCCTAAACCCTAAAACTCGCACCCTAAACTCCGGCCCCCTAAACCCCCAAGCGCCAACTAAAGCCTCAAAGTCCAACAGGCCTCAAAACCTGGTAGGTCTAGAGCCCCTAAGAGAACTTCGAAAGAAAACTTGAAGGCACCCTTCATGCAGCGGTAGCACCTCAAGTTCTAAAGCCTAAATCCTATACAGAAGGCCCAAATAATTACCAATATTCTTCCCTGGGGTTCCGAAATAATCATATTTATACTACAAAGGAGTCCAAGACCCTATTCTAATCATTAAGGCCCCTACATTCCAGAAGCCTTGATCTCCAGACCCTTCATTCAAACAGTAGTCGGCTGACCAGCGCCAGGACTGGATCGAAACTTGGCGTGCAGCCTCTCGCATGCACAGTGTAGGAACCTGATTAAGAAACCTTAGGCCTTTATTAGGGTTCCTTATATGAATTCTACTATTTTGGGGTCATAGGGTTGGGGTTTCTTAATCAGGTTCCTACATTAGGGCGTTTCTCTATCCCGAGCCCTAACCTTCAAGGCCCGCGAAGAGTGTGATAGGTGTCTCATAAGGGCTTTTGTGCATGCATAGCTGTTTACAGAGGGTTTAGGGTTTAGGGGTTTAGGGGTTTGTGGTTTAGGGTTTAGGGGTTTTTATGCTTTCTTCCGCATACGGGAATCTGAGTATCTCGCAACAGTACGCCTTAGGGCTCCATGACCTGAAGCCCCCAAAATAAATATTCGGGAAGGAGCTCCCGAAGCCCTTAGCCTTAAACCCTAATCCATAACCCGAAGCCTCAAAACCGAAACCCCTAAACCCTAAACCCCAAACCCTAAAGCCCTAAGCCCTACACCCCACGAAGCCCCAGGAAGCTCCACTTGGGCACCTTGAGCCCTCCTACCCCCAAAATGATGCCGGTGTGATCTGCGGCTTCATCTACGGATTCCTTAGGGTTTCAAGGTTTAGGGTTTAGGGCTGAAGAGTTCAGGGATATGGTGCCAAGGTTTATTCAAGGTTTACGGTTTAGGGTTTAGAGTTTAAGGGATATGGTGCCAAGGTTTATTCAAGGTTTAGGGCTTAGGGTTTAGAGTTAAGGGATATGCTGCCAAGGTTTATTCAAGGTTTAGGGCTTAGGGTTGAGGGTTAAGGGATATGCTGCCAAGGTTTATTCAAGGTTTAGGGCTTAGGGTTTAGAGTTAAGGGATATGCTGCCAAGGTTTATTCAAGGTTTGGGGCTTAGGGTTGAGGGTTAAGGGATATGCTGCCAAGGTTTATTCAAGGTTCAGGGTTTAGGGTTTAGAGTTAAGGGATATGGTGCCAAGGTTTATGGTTCGGTGGCTTCTGTAGGTCTTTGTGGCATGAGGCCATTTGGTTTAAGATACGGTGCTTGGGCTTGAGGGTTGGCACGGTTTTTCAGTTTCTGAGTTGTTCGAACTGCTCTGGACGGCTGCAGGTTTACGATCCTTCATCTGGTTCTGATGTGGTAAGGCCAGACAACCCCCTGAACAAAAGCCCCAAACCCCAAACCCTAAACCCTCTTGGAGGATCAGGCAGGTGCAAAAAGGAGCTCAAAAAAAAAGCCCAAACCCCAAACCCTAAAGCCCCAAACTCCAAACCCTAAAGCCCCTAAACCCCAAACAATTTCGAGATTCATACCAACGCAGCCACAAGGCGCCGGACCTATCCGGCCGGGATGCAGCCAAGAGATTTAAGGCGGGTTTAGGTCTTGGAGTTTAGGGCTTAAGGTTTAGGGTTTAGGGTTTAGGTCCCTGAAAGGGTGCCAAAAGGTTACCAATGCTAGAAGGGTTGTATAAGGGTACTATAAGGGTTCTAGAATGTAGGGGCCTTCATGATTAGACTAGGGCCCCACGGCTTTTAGGGTTTGGGGCTATGATACAGGGGCCTTCATAATCAGAAGAGTTCTATATGGGTTAGCATATCATAAGGAACACCCCAAAATAGTATAGGTAATTATTAAGGCCCCTATAATAAAATCCTTATCATAGCCCTTATAGCAGCCCTTATAGACCCCTTTAACGGTTTAGGGTTCTAGGATTCAAGGCTATGGGGGTGCGTTTGCTTTGGTGAGGCTTGAGGGATTTTTTCGGTTTCAGTAGGCTTCGGGTTCATGGTTTCGAGGCTTTGACTGGCTTTGAATTTTGAGGGGTTGCTAGGGTTTAGGGGTTTGGGTGTTTGGAGCTTTAAGGTTTAGGGTAAAGATTGAGGGTTCTAAATCTGAGGGTATTTCGGGTTGAGGGGGAGCTTGCGACCCTAAAACAGCATATCTCTGGTGTACTGCCTTCAAGGCTGAGGTTTCGTGCGGGTTTGTAGAGTCGCCGGGTTTAGGATCACGGTTTAGGGTTTAGGGTTCAGGGTTTAGGGTTTAGGGTTTAGGGTTCAGGGTTTAGGGTTTAGGGTTCAGGGTTCAGGGTTTAGGGTTTAGGGTTCAGGGCTCACCGCTTGGGAGACTAAGTCTGAAAACTTGGAGGCTTGTGATTCTTGTTGCGTGGTCTTTCGTGCCTTTAGTTCATGTGTTTCGGTCTGGCTTTGAAGGTGTGGAAGCCCTACGCTGAACCAATCCCATGTGACCCTAGACCCCCCCAATACTTTAAGCCCCAATCCTTAGGGACCCAAAAAGCACATAAGCATAAGCATTTTATGGGTATCCCTACCTTAATGGGCTTCATTATAAGGGGGTTTATACGGGATATCCCTATCTTAATTTTTGCTTATGTGCTTCTTTGGGGCCCTAAATCCTACTCTACCTGAAGCCCCAAACCCACTATGAACCCGAAAGCACTATACCCTAAACCCACTACACACCCAGCCCGAATGGACAGGCGGCTGCACTACGAGATCACGAGGAGGAGGCCTCGCTACTATAAGAGCCTAAATAATTACCAATACTATTTTGCGGGTTCCTTAGTAGAATTAAGGTACAATATCACACCAGAACCGTATTCCAATTATTAGGGCCCTGTATTACGGCTTATATTTTGAGGGTTGGGGGCTTGCGAGGGGGGTGGATTGTAGTCTGCGGCAGTGTTTAGGATTTGGTGGTGGGTTGAGACCTGTAATATTGGTCTTTTAAATAAACGCCAATCCTATTCTTTACACCGGAACCCTCCCTTATATCTATACTACAAACCCCCGACCCGTACTCTAATGGTTCAGGCCCCTGGATTAGGGACTCGGGTATCGGTTTGGGACTCACGCTAAGTTGTCAACTCCACTCTTCAAGCTTCAACACTGATCCCTAAACCCTAGACGTAACTTCTCGAGGCTCATAAACCCTAAACCCTAAACCCCTAACCCCTAAACCCTAAACCCTAAACCCTGAACCCTAAACCCCTAAACCCCCTTGTAACTCTGCAGCCTGATCCGGATGCCCTAAACAAAGGAACCCTCAAAGGAACCCGAAAAGGAACCCCAAGAGGACCCCGGAACCCTTAAAGGAACACCAAAAGGACCTTTCAACAGGAGCCCTCAACCCCAAACCCCTAACTCTATACCCTAAACCCCTAAACTTTAAGCCCTAAACCTCAAACCCCAAAGGGAACCCTTAAGGTATCCTTAAACCCTGCAGCCTAAACCCTAAACCCCAAAAGGAAATCCTTTAAGGATCCCTAAACCCTGAACCATAAACCCCTGAACCCTAAACCCTAAACCCTGCCTTAATAAAAAGGATCCCTAAACCCTAAACACTCAAAGGATTCCTAAACCCTAAACCTGGATACGTTACTGCCTTTTTTTTGCCCTGAGCCCCAATGATTTCCCTGCTTTTGGTGGCCTCCTCCAGCTCTCTGACCCTAGACCCTAAACCCCAAAAGGCCGACAGTCTAAACCCTCATGATTTCCCGGCTTTTTGTGGCCTCTTCCAGCTTTCTGCCAGGTCTTGGCGCTGGCTCGACGGCAACTTGGGCTCGCGGGGACCTTGGTCTCCTGGGTCCTTGTTAAGGAGTTTCATGAAGTTATCATAATAGGGTTTCAGGGTTTCAGGTTTAGGGTTTTAGGGTTTTAGGGGTGTAGGGATTACGGGTGTAGGGCTTCAGGGGTTTAGGGGTTTAGGGATTACGGGTTTAGGGGTTCAGGGCTTTAGGGGTTGGTTAGGTTACTTTATGGGCCTAACTCATTACTAACACTATTTTGGGGGTTCCTTATTAGAATTAAAATATGATGGGCACCGAAACCCTATTCTAAATATTAAGGCCCCTATATTATAGTACCCTTATAGTAGCCCTTACAGACCCCTTTAAAGCTTGGTTACGGGTGTTGTTTATCTGGCTTCTTTGAGCAGGTCGCTGAGTTTCTAGTCCTAAACCCCAAACCCCTAAACCATAAACCGCTAAACCCTAAACCCCTAAACCCCTAAACCCTAAGCCCTAAAGCATAAAATCTTTGAAAAATCCCTGGTGGAACACGTACTCTACAGAAGTCATGAAACGAAGTCGAGCCCGAACTGTTAACACGAAACCTGAGTTTTCATCGTCATAGCAATCGTAGAAAGAAAGCAAACATAGCAATGGCAGCAAGAAAAGTGTGAATCATACTCTTGCTATTGCCAAACCATACCCTAAAAACCTGACCCCCCTCAGTGCCCCCAAACTGCCCCAGCGCCCTAAACGCCCTGAAAGCTCAATCCTACGCCCTAAACCCTTAACCCTAACCCCAAACCTACGAGCCATAAAAGCAGTTGCTTCTTGCAGGAGCCAAAGGGGCAGGGCTCCGCACTTCTCATGCCGGATCTCGAGATCACTCTTGGTACAGGCCCTCTAATAAGGGGTTTAATGGGTTTGGGGGGTTTAGAACTTTGGGGTTTGAGGTATTCCTGACAGGTTCTTCAAGGGTTGTATAGGGTTTTATAGCGGGTAATAAAAAGGGTTCAAGAAAGGTCTTGTAGGAGTCCCAAGGCGGTGACAACAAGGGTTCAAGAAGGGTTGAAGAAGGGTTCTGTATGAGTGAGTGAGTCCTAGAAGGGTTTAGGGACATAGAGTGTTCGGAAAAACGAGTAGCAGTAGTTACCACAGACCCCATTTTAATTGATTACTGCAACCCTAAACCCTAAACCCCTGAACCCCCAGACCCCTCAACCCCAAACCCCTAACCCCCAAACCCCTAAACTCTAACCCTAAGCAGCTTTGGTGTTTACGGTTTTTTCAATTTCGGGGCTTGGCTTCGGGCCGTTGGGCCGGAGTCTATGATGCTTTAGGCATGCTACAATTCCGACCCTTAAACTTTGTCAGAGTTGGGTAACATTTTACATTTTTTTGGGTACTTAAACCCAATAAGGAATAAAACGTACATTTTTATTCCTGTCCCAACCATGAACTAGTAAATTTCAGGGTTTAGGGTTTAGGCTTCGGGGTTTCGGGACCCTTGCTATAGACCCCTGTAGGGTGTAGGGCTCTTTTTCATGAATGAGCTCACAGGGCTTCGTGGACCGTATCGGCGTTTGGGCGGAAGGGTGTGCAGATTGGGGTTTAGGTTATACAAATTCGACCACAGCCGCAACCTCGGAGGCACCAACCCGCAACCCCGGATCCTGAAACTTGCGAACGTTTTAATGTTTCAACAACCCTGAGCCCTAAATCACCCGTGATCAAGAAGTTCAACATTGGATCCCACAACAAGGAAAGCATGTTCTGCGCTATCACATCCCCATGCTGGCAACTTGAATTATGCCTCGGCACCCCCAGCAAGAAGCTTGTACAGCTCTTACGACAAGTAAGAAACCCTGAACCCTAAACCCTAGACCCCTTTGCATCCGGAAGAAGGCCCAAAATAAAGAGCACCCGACACCCCAGAGCCTTGCAGGTGCTCAGGAGGCAGATAGCTTGCAGCTGGAGATCGAGGATACGCAGGCTCGGTTCGGGAAATGGACCTGCAGAGATTCTGTAAGGGAGTACTTGGGCGTATGCTTTAGTAAGGTTTGGTAGGGTTTAAACGGCAGGAGGTTAAATGAGGGCTTGGGTGTTTTTGGGCTTGTTGATTTGGGGGCTTTGGGCATGAAATCTCGGGCAGAGAGTTTACAGGTAGTCCAGCGGTTGGAGCTCAAAGACACAACCCAGCGCTCCTCTGTGCTGATTTTATGGAGCGGCCAGAGAAGCTAGCAATGCTATTCCATGGGGTTTTGGATGCAAAGGATATACTGATATACTGTAATTTACCCTAAACCCTAAACCCTGAACCCTAAACCCTAAAACCCTAAACCCGAAACCTCAAACCCTGTTCTAAATCATGAATGCCCCCTATGTTGAGCCCGCACATCCTGCAGCCTTGGCCTGAGATTTGAATTCAGCTCCCGCCTCTTCCCTATAGCGAATCCCAGAAAGTTGGAACGCGGGTTTAGGAGGATTCGTGCTAGGATCCCTTATACGTTACCTTAAGGGCATGAGGATACTCATGTTCCAACTTTCCGGAATCTACCCTAAACCCTAAACCCTAAACCCGAAACTGAAGCAGGGTTTGGGCTGGAAGGGTTTAGCGTTTAGGGTTTAGGGACTGCAACAGAGAGCGCCAAAAATTTCGTCTCGCCGACAGGCGAAATCCTTCACCTAAAGACCCAAAACGCACCCAAACAACCCTAATCTCTAAATCCTTGCTACACCCCATACAAACCTTAAGCCTCCACCCCCTTGTGTAGGATTAGAAATCCCACCCCAAACCGCTAGAGCCGTCCTGGTCGGAGTCCCGCCTTAAAGGAACCCGTGAAGGAGGCCGATGAGGAGCCCTTAACGGCGCAACCCCTCAGGGGACCTTATTATGGAACACCATAGTACCCTTTCAGGGACCCTCATGCCGAACCGTAAACCCTAAACCCTAAACCCTAAACCTAAACCCTAATGCCGAAGCCTATTGCGCCCTTTAAAGGAGCCCCGCTGTTAGCCTTTGAAAGGAACCCCAAAGAACAGCCGGGCAGGCAGACGCCCGGGTTCCGCTGGGAATCAGCTTGAGGGGACGGCTCGCTTTCAACCTCTGCCTCCGGCATTTGGCGAGCCCGAAGTACCCGGCGCGACAGGGATTTTGCTTTCGGGCTTTCGAGTTTACTTGGAGGTTCAGGGGTAGTTATAAGTGGGGTTCTAAGTCCCCTATAATATGGGTTATAAGTATAGTTACCCCAATTATAACCCTACTTATAACTACCCTAAACCCTAATCCCCAAACCCTAAATCCCTATAGAGCCCTTTAAAGGGGTCCTTAAAGGAACCCCAATGATAACCCTACTTATAACTACCCATGAACCTCCAAGTAGGGTTCAGTTCGGAGGGGTGTTTAAGGGTTCTGTCAGGGTTCGTTTAGGGTTTAGGGTTTAGGGTTCTGTAAACTGTTTTTGAAGGCGGAGGCGTGGGTTTCAGGGTTGAAGTACAGGGTTCCTGTTAAGGGATGCAACTATAGATCCCGATTATCGTAGTTTAACTTAACTTAACGAGAACCCAGTTTTTAGAGTTTCAGAGGTTTGGGGACGTAGGATGTCACATTGTTTATGGTCTAGAGGGTCTGGGATTTAGCAGGGCCTTCGTGTTGTAGAAGTTTAGAGCTTTCCGGTTCTTGGGGGCGGTTTATTGTAGTGTGTTAGGCTTGGGTTCGGCTGTCGGGGTATGGCGGTATACATGCTATGTATCCCAAAACCCGAAACTAACTACTAGGGCCCTCATCGTAAACAGTCTAATGAATCCTTAATCAAGGGAACTTGGTTTACGGGTCCTGGAGGTGTAGTGCCACGAAACCGTGAAGCCCCTCAGAGCCCAAGCCTTATCTTGAAAACCGTGCATCCATAGAGGCTGGACCCTCAACCCTTGACCCCTGACGTCAAAACACCCTAGGTGACATGGGAGGTGGTGGGGTGCCTGAAAGGGGTCCCTTGACCCTAACCCAACACCCAAACGAACCCGGTGTGAAGCCCTTAATAGACCCTAAACCCTAAACCCTAAAACCCTAAACCCTAAAGAAGCCCCAAAATCCTAAATTCAGAACCCTAGCCCGAGGATCCTCACAGGGATCCCTGAGGCATAAAAACGGACTTTGAACCTTAAGCCTTAAATCCTAGCGAACCCTTCATGCAGCTCTATCTAGATCCCGAAAACTGCAGGCTTGGCGATTAGACTTGAACTTCTTTGATGTCGCGCTCGGCTGTGCGCTTGGGGCGGAGTTCCTCGTCAGAGCTGAGCGGGGCTAGGTGCTTTGAGGGTTTCGTTCTGGGGTTTGCGGGGCTTTGTGCTTTTTGGTCTTCAGAGTTTCGGGCTCGGAGCTATGGGGTTGTAAAGATTAGGGTTTAGGGTTTAATTAGGGTTGAGGGTTTAGGGTTTAGGGTTCCCTGAACCCAAGATTTCGTGAGCTTTCACCTCAGCAACCCTCTTAACCCCCAAGCCGATTTAAACCGAACGTCCCGTGCTTGCCGTTGCAAAGAACCAAACCTTAGACCCAAAAGCCCAAATTCAAACCCTAAACCCAAAGCCGCCCCTAAACCCTAAACCCTAAACCTTGAACCCTCAAAAACAGAAGACTTAAACCCTAAACCCGAAACCCGAAACCCGAAACCCTAAACCCTAATCCCTAAACCCTAAACCCTAAACCCTACACCCGAAACCCGAAACCCTAAACCCTAAACCTTGATCCCGAAGCCCTACCGCCAAAGCCTAAAAAGGACCTCGGAGCCCGTTCTGGGCCCCTGCGATCTGCTTTGCGTGGGGCTGGCTTTCGCGAAGCACGGGAAGGCCCGGGCTTCCGGCACCTACGCTGTCTGGGGTTTAGGGTTAAGGTTTTGGGGTTTGGGGTTTAGGGTTGAGGTTTTGATTTAGGGTTTAGGGTTAAGGTTTTGGGGTTTAGGGTTGAGGTTTTGATTTTAGGGTTTAGGGTTAAGGTTTTGGGGTTTAGGGTTTAGGATTTAGGGTTAAGGTTTTGGGGTTTAGGGTTTAGGGTTGAGGTTTTGGGGTTTAGGGTTTAGGGTTTTGGGGTTTACGGTTTAGGGTTGAGGTTTTGGAGATTAGGGTTTAGGGTTGAGGTTTTGGGGTTTAGGGTTTAGGGTTAAGGTTTTGGGGTTTAGGGTTTAGGGTTAAGGTCTTGGGGTTTAGGGTTTAGGGTTACGGTTTAGGGTTTAGGGCTTAGGTGTCTGAAGTCCATCCATTCTTCCGTCCATCCGTCCTTAGGTCCTTGCATGCATGCATAACAACAAATGGGTACACAATTTCAGAAGCAGCCGTAAGCATACAAACACATTGATAAGTCTGCATGCAGGTAGGTATGTACTCTGTGTGGCCGAATCTGTTTTGAGATATACACCTCGGGTTGCGAACGCAATGGGCCAGGGGAAAGTCGGTTTCAGAGTCGGTGCTCCGTTTGGTGTAGACCCTTGTGCAATCGACAAGGGTGACAACAGGGTCTTGATAGGAAGATCCTCAAGGGAGGGGGTTGATTAACCAGATGTCCACAGTGTTCTTTGTCAAGCTCTCTAAACCCTAAACCCTAAACCCTAAACCGTGCAAAGGAGTCCTTAATTCGTATTAGGAAAGCCTCCAGCCGACCCTAAACCCTGCACCTCGGAACCCTCTGAACCCTCAAAACACTCCAAACCCCAAGCCCTGAAGCCCCATACCCTGAGCCCTAAACCCTGAACCCTCTACACCCGAAGCCCTAAACCCTGAACCTTCTACACCCTAAACCCTACATCCCAAATCCCAGAAGACTTTCGCACAGGTCTCGCCCGAGGAAGTTCCGGACTGGCCCCAGCGATTGCTGCATGCCCCCGCAGTCTTGGAGGACTCATGTCATTGGGGTTTAAGGTTTAGGGTTTCAGACCCTTAAGGAATGTCGCACCTTCAAGCCCCGGAATAAAGGAATATGACTTAGATCACCACACAGGAGCCTGAATACTGCCTGGTTCCTTGTTCACACTATACTACAGCGTATCTTCAAACCCTATCGTGAAGTCTCCAGGGCTCCTTATTGACAACTCTACTATACTTGGAGGTTCATGGGTAGGTATAAGTAGGGTTATACTTGGGGTAACTATACTCATAATCCATATTAGGGGACTTATAACCCCACTTATAACTACCCCTGAACCTCCAAGTACTCTATTTCAAACAACCCCAAACTCTCCAGGCTGCACCAGCTTGTTTTCTCACACGCACTAGCAAGATGTATATGGGAGTGTCCGAAAACAGGGGACCCTCATTTTGTACCCTAAATAGTAGGATCCTTATTACAGGACTCCCAATCAGGCACCCCTAATTTTCGGAAACTCTAACCCGAACCCTAAGGTATCCCTAATTTTCGGAAACTCCCAAACCCTAAACCCTAAACCCGGCAGATCCCTTATAGGATCCCCTTAAAGGGACCCTTATAGATCCCTTTAAAGGAGCCCTAACTGTCGGAAACTCCCATCCCTTAACCCTAAACCCTAAACCCTGAACCCTAAACCCTACAGATCCCATATAGGAACCCTTTAAAGGAACCCCAAGGTATCCCTTTAAAGGAACCCTTATAGTATCCCTTTACAGGAACCCTTAGGTATCCCTTTAAAGGAGCCCTAATTTTCGGAGGGCTCCCATAGGATCCTTCTCCAAGACTGATAAGCCCCCGACCCTCAACTCCGCCCCCGTCAACCCCTGGAACCCCAAGCCCTAAACTATGACCATTTGCATTATTCATACTACTATTACTATGATTACGATTATTACTATTATTACTATTATTACTATTACTATTAGCGTAATTAATACCATTATTACTATTATTGTTATGAACATAATTAATACTATTCTTATTTCTATTATGATTATTTATTATTATTATTATTAGTATTGTTACTACTATTAGTATAATTACTACTATTACTATTATGATTATTATTATTGTTATCACTTTTATGCTGTCGTAAACCCTGTCATGGTTATAGGAGCGTTCAAGCTTAGCGCCAACACTCCCGACCATCCACCTGGCGATTGGCAGCGAGAGGCGCGAGTTGTTGTGGGAGCTAGGGCTACTAGGTGGTTATTCTCCTTCAAACTTATAGTATTAACTATATTCATAACAATAGTAATAATAGTATTAATAGTAATAATAGTAATAATAGTAATAATAGCAATAATAGTAATAATAGTAACAATAGTATTAATAGTATTAATAGTAATAATAGTAATAATAGTAATAATAGTAATAATAGTAATAATAGTAATAATAGTAATAATAGTAATAATAGTAATAANTAGTAATAGCAGTAGGTAGTTGTAGTACTAGTAGTAGTAGTAGTAGTAGTAGGAGTAATAGTAAGTAGTAACTAGTAATAATAGTAATAATAGAAATAATAGCAATAATAGTAATAGAAGGTTTGGTCTCATTGTTTAGCTTTTTGGGGTTCCCCTATGCGGATTCTCTTTGTGACGAGCCCTGAAGCCCTAAAGCCCTACTGCAACCACAAAGACTCTTGGCCCTAAACCCGCAAAACAGAAACCCAAAGGCGCGAACACGGGGCGGATTTTTGGGTTTAAGGTTTAGGGTTTTAGGGTTTAGGGTTAGGGTTTAACGGTTTAGGGATTTAGGGTTTAGGGGCAGCCTCGATGTCCTGACTCCCCGAGGCTGTTGGCTTTTTGGATGGATGGATGGATGCAGGCCGGTCAGCAGAGCGGGCCGGGCAGATGAGGCAGGGAAGCCTTCCGTCTCAATACCCACAGCACACGCGGCACAGACCGGGAGAGTGGACCGGGACAC
>BGNK01004059.1:0-18741 GCA_003297005.1 Symbiodinium sp. clade A Y106
CCACACCGCCACCGCGCCACCGCCACCGCCACCGCCACCGCCAACGCCACCGCCACCACTCCAACAGAAGACCAGTTTTGACAGTTACAGTACTCATCATCACAAAACTTTTGGTAGGATCCGGACTTACAGTAAGGCTTATGGGTCGGGAAGACGAGGAGCACTCAGCCGGGTCCACGAAAATGACGAAGAACTCGAGCAACAATTGCAATACTGCAATGACGATTGTCCGAATAGCAACACAAGCCACAGTGGTGAGAGTGGGATCTTTTCTTGCTGTTAGTTTTTAGTTTTGCAATATACCGCTAAGAGGGTCTGAGCTTTAAGCCGCAATCCCAAGCCGCACACCCCACACCCAACAACTCAACACGCATTAACCCTAGCTAATTCCGAACCTCAAACCCTACAGCCGAAGCCAGAGACAAGAGAGCCTAAACATGCCTAAACCGTTGCTTCAAGCTTCCGGGCTTTGTCGGGTTTTAACTTCAGGAATCAAGGTTTGGTAAGGCTCTGGGCTACTGACCTTGTCGGGGCAAAGGCTGTCGGTCTAGCGCCAGTGTGCTGTTGGATTTGGGGTTGCGGCTGCTGGGCGTGCAGGCTCTCTTATTGGGGCTCTCGTCCCGCCGTTTTGCTGCCCCTTGTCGCAGCTTCTAGTCTCAAACTCCACCCCGGCAGAACTTTCATCCCATACATCCTGAATGAAGCCTTGAAGCATGATCTAGGTCGTAACGTGAGGAGATTAGAGAGCACGAGGCAATAATATCGCAAACTTTTCCGTGTTTGTGCAAGTCTGAAGATCATTTAACCGTTCCAAGTTGCTGTAGAATCCACGTGCCTGGCAAAAGCCACAGGAAGAAAGATCTAAATCAAGTTATTGTAACATAAGTGTGTGTATTGTTTGTGTATTGTTTGTGTGTGAGCGCTTACGTTTTTTGTACTGTAGGGTGCTCTAGGGTTGTATAGAGGACACCTTTCCTAAGGTCCTCTCCAAGCCATCAAACAAAGCATGTCCGGGACCAATCAAACTTTGAAGTTGCCGCGGCCCAGTCTCTCACTGGGGAATTAGGTTAAGTTACTGTGATACGGAAGCCATATTATTCACTATGGTGCTAGTCTCTGTTAGTTTGCTGCAATCAGCCTCTTTCAGAGTCAGTTTCCGGTTTCAGCTCCTTCTTCATGGGGTCGAAATTCTTGGGTTTAGGATTGAACGCTCTCGACGTGACGCCAAAGCCCAAACCCTCATGCGACAAATCCTGAATCCTAAAGCTCGAAGCTCTATATGAACTCTAAGCCGCAGACCCTGAAACCTCATGACACCTCCAACCTGGAGAAGGGCCATCAAATTCACCAGTTCCTAGCTGCTCCTGGCCCCTAGAAGCTTGGCCTTTTTGATTATGGAAGGTCCTGGGAGCCCCCAGCTATTAAAGGATACCGACTCAGCTGCTCTGAGACGTTTCATGTCTTGAGCCATGCCTTGGCTGGAGGTTTGGCATGGCATGTGGGAGTTCCCGAAAATAGGGGACCCTAATCTAGTATCCTAAATAGTAGGATCCTTATTATAAGGACCCCAAAATAAGGTATCCCTAATTTTCGCTAAACTCCCATGTTAGAGAAGGGCTTTGAGTCCCTCGGCCTTTGAGATCTTCAGGACGTAGGGGCTTGGGCTCTCGCGCGCAGGTGTTTCGGATTTTGGGTCTCAATTTTGTGGCCATGGCCCCAATATTTAGAATAAAAAGTTGGTGCTTCTTATGGCACAGGTTTTGCCTTGGTAAGAAACCTACCTTTGGTTAGTAGGGAATGGAAGAATGGTAGTAATAGTAGTTATAATTGTGCGCCATTCCTCCATTCCCTACTAACCAAAGGTAAGAGAAACCCTGGTAATTTTGGGGGTTCCTTATTATGATCAATATAGTATAATGGGCCCCAAAACCCTATTCTGATTATTAAGGCCCCTATATTAAGAAACCCTGCAGTCTCCCTGAGCTTCTCGCCTTGTCCCAGTCACGCATCTCAAGTGCGATGGCCGCGCATTCTGCGTACTGCTTGCGGGAATGCAGCACCTGCAACAGATCCCCTGAGTCCTAAAAAGACCGAAGCTGCAGGTCTAAAAAACTGTGCCCGCGCATTCTCCTTTGATTCTTTGATTAGAGTCTGATTAGAATACGTAGGCGCCTGCATAACGAGAAAGTCGTCGTGTCGCGAGTTGGTTCTCAACTACAATAGCGCACAAGCTTGAGTCGCTCTTCTTGACAAAAACTTTGCCCCTGCAAGCTTTGATTGCACCGCTCCCGCAGGAGCGCAATTAATGCTTTTCTGTCAGCCCCACCACCACCAGACCACCCTCCCCCATCCCTCCACCTCGTTCAAAACATCAAAAACAAACACAGTCCCCATCACCACCCACCCTCAGCCCGCCGCAGAGACATATACCCTATTGTAGGGGTAGGGGCCTCAATAATTGGAATAGGGTTTGGGGATATATGTACTATAATTATAACAAGGAACCCCCAAAACCCTATTCTAATTATGAAGGCCCCTGCATCACCGTTTTACAACTGGACTCTCACGAATGCCAGCAGCAACATGACCCTAAAGCGCCAGCCTCCAGTCTTAGGCCTGGAATGCCCAAATCTTCGAGACAAGTATCTTGCTCCTCCTGGGATAGGGCTTCGGATTTAGGGCTTAGGGCTTATAGGGCTTAGGCTGGATTCTTTGCTCTTCCATTTTCCGGGTTTAGGATTGTGACTGGGGGCGCCTAAACAGTCAGGGCATGAGGGGCTTCCCCCAGAAATACAAAGGAACCGCCAGGAACAGCACATCTTGGGATGGTGGAGCCGTGCTAAATTGGAATACGGTTTCGGTGTCTAGGTGTATATCATACTATGAACCATCTTACCTTTGGTTAGTCGGGAATGGAGGAATGGGGCACAATTATAACTACCATTACTACCATTCTTCCATTCCCTACTAACCAAAGGTAGGCTATGCGGGTTTGTAAACAAGTGAATAGGAGCCTAAGAGTCCCCTGTATTCGTATTTAAGGCTTCGGAGGCTTCGGGGTTTCTCGTCCTCTCGCATGGCTAGGATCTATGCGAGGAAGCTCCGGGTTTAGAGTGTAGGGTTTGTTTGCTACAGTTGCGGGGGCAAGAAATCTGATTCCTCGGGTAACAGGTTTGGGCGTCAGGGGCGTGGCATCTAGGGTGCTACCTTATTATTGGGGTCCTTATAATAAGGGTCCTAAGCCCTATAGGGTACCATATCAGGGTCCCCTATTTTCGGAAACCCCCACCTCTACGGGTTGCTCCCAACACGAAACCCGCAGGTTCATTCGAGCAGCAGGTTTTGGCATTTGCTTTCGGGTCCTTATCGCCGCCTTGCCGCCCTCATCCATTAAGCCTTGCCGCTTGATATGGCTTGCCTGCCTGAAGTTGTGTTTTTTTTTAGTGTTGTTCATCTTTTGTTGCGTCTCTCGAAGCAGATCCTTCTGAAAACTTTGACCTGCAAAACCTGGTGGAACTCTCTTGGCTGCCGTTTAGGATTGAGAGACAGAGAGAGAGAGAGAGAATATATCTATATCTCTCTCTCTCTATATATATAGTATATATATATATAAATCGATCTATAAGTATATCTATATTTATATCTCTGTACATATATATATATATATACATACACAAACATCTATATTGATGTCAATTTTGTCTCCTGCATATGTATGTATGTATGTATGTATGTATATATGTATTTGAACCAGGGAAAAGACCAGGAGGCTCTCTGCTTACAGAAGCGTTCCGAGCGAAGGGGTCGCGCCCAAACTGCAACCAACAACAAAAGCAACCTCTGCGATAACGAGACGACTTGTCGCCTAAAAGGGGTTGAGGGTTTAAGGTTCCAAACTTGCAAACTGACATACCTTGAACCCTAAAGCCTTAACCCCTTAACCCATAACCCCTTAACCCCTTAACCCCTAAACCCCTCAACCCCTTAGCCCCTTAACCTCTTAGCCCCTAAACCCTAAACCGCTTGATCTGTATATGTCGCGAGACGTCTGGGAGGATACCGATGCATTGCTTCAGGGAGTCCTCGAGGCTTCTGTCCTGCCACAACACCCCCGCTTGAAGGGGCAGGGGACTTAGTAAGTAGGTTACAATTAGAGTTATACGTGCCCTAAATGGAGAGCTGAAGCTTAGTTGCTGAGTTCAGAAGCCCCCAAAAGTATACACTTTCAGTTTTATAGTAGGTAATATTATCCCCAAAAGTGTAAAGTGTATCCTCTCAGCTACTAAGTTGGTAAGCCCTAAGCCCTGAACCGGGTTCTATGCTCTAGCTTCTCCGCTAGCCTTCTCTTGATAATCCTAGGGTTTGCTTGGCTCTCCATTTGGTGGTCCTCTTCTCTCTGAAGCTCCTTCGTAGCTTGGGAGTGTTGGGTTGAGGGTGTGGCAAATTTGGGTTCTTCAAGTTTAGGGGTTAATGGTTGGGCCTTTGGGGATTAGTGTCTGTGGCTACAAGTTCAGCTTTTTTAAAGTGCCCCGCTTGCTCGAGTGAACTCGCAGCGGAGCTCACGGGCGTGAGGTCTGAGACTCGTATGTCGAAGGGTCACCCTGCACCCGAGAGAACCAGAAACCACTCACACTACCCATCTAAAGTTCAGCAGCGCCAGGAATCCTAAGCCCTGAACGTCAACCCTTTACCAAGGCCCTATCCCCCAAGCTGCCGCAAAATCTGCGCCCTTAACACTCGACTTCCATCTCGAATCCGAGGCCATGAAACCCCCTTGAGCTATTGCCTGCGGCTTCTTTCGGAGAAGCTTTGCAAGGTCTCGTGTGGCAGAGATCACAGCATCCAGCAAAGGCCTGGGTAGGTTTGGGATGCTTTAAGGATTACTCGCTTGTGGTTTTAAGTGGGTTTCGGAAGTTCTAGGGATCAGAGTAGAAGCAGTGGTGTTGGCGCCGATTATGCTTTACAGTTTCCGACTAAGGAGAGTTGCCGGTTTGATAAATCATGAGCGGGGTCGCTGAGAGCTTTTGCGTAGACGAATGGGGAAGTTGAACAACGATCCTCAGCAAAATGGTTGGACGGGCAATTCGGGTGACAACTCCCAGTGGAGGCAGTTGCGGTTTGCAAGACTGGCCGTAAGTACCTGCCAGGTTGCAAGTAGGGAAAGTGGCATAGTGTACATTACTGAGAATGCCAAACGCTGATGCTCAACACTACAAGCACGATGAAAGCACGCCATTGCAGAAGTTGACGAGCCAAGGCTTTGTGTCTAGGGTTTAGGATTTAGGGCTTACCTAGAAAACATGTTGGCAGTTTCCGAATATGCCGCAGACATGCACTCCGTTAGCTCTGCATTCAACCTGGCGTGCATTACGGTAGAATAGGACTAGGAGTTCATACGTGCTGGAATACAAACAAACAAAAGCAGACAGTATACAATAACCAGGAATGCCTTCGACTCTTGGGCACTTTTGCAGAGGCACCCCGAAATATTCTTGTCCTTGCCCTTCTGCGAGAGCGTCACGGCGTGCTCCACCTTGTTTTTGAGGCTCCCGGATGATGAAGCCCCTGTTAAGCTCTGAACAAACCAACGACAGAATGCATGGTGAAGATGCGTTTGAGGCAGGTGAGTGCTTTTCCGCGTTACCTCGAGGTTTATCTTCTCTACCTTCAGCATGCGGTGCATGAGAGCGGTTTGGGGAATGAAGGAACCGGGCTGGGCATTCTGTAGTATCAGGAGTATGCAGCTTCGTAGCAAAGGAAATGGAATAGGAGGCAACGACACAAAAACACGGCAGTGGAAACAGAACACTCGAAATTCTGGCAGTTCTCGCAACCCCTCTCCCTGAAAGCTGAGCTTTCGGAGATCATCTTGCTAGGTCGTCCGTCACGGGGCTGATCGGCAGTCTTTAAGGCCGTGTGTTATTCATCAGTTCCTGCCTTGTCTTTAACATCGGGTGTGCCTAAATATGCGAGAACATGTAGCCAATAATGTTAAATTCAAAACGGAGGAAGGAAGGGATGGTGGTGAAGGGCTCCTTCGATTGCCCGGGCTGGAGAACGAAGACATGTGTAAGACAACACAGCCTGAACACATGGCCAAAACCTCGGAGCTGGCTATCTAGGCCCGCTGGCGTGCCACACCCTGAACATCACAAGCTGTGGAATGGTCGATTTCGACACGAAGGCTGCCAAAACCTCGAGCCGGAAAGCACTCTGCTTTTGCAAACCGAGCCCCGAACTCTACCAAACAACCAACAACCGTTATACGGCAGCTGAAGTGCGAAGGCCGACCAAGCGTGCGCCTTTGCGAAGGCTTTCAGAGCACGCAAGTCCTCACAGGACAGATGTGTGTAGAAAGCACAGAGGGGATGCTTTCGGCCGACTTCTGCTCCGTGTTCCTGTGTAGACATGTGTGTACATAGAAAGCCCATTGGAACACTCCAAAGCACGGGCCTGAATTCCGTTGTATTCTCATCTCACTTTTTCTGTGCAGGTATACTCCTTCGTAATGCTTATTTGCCTTCGTAATGCTCTCTACAATTGAAAAACCATAACAATACATACATGAAGTCCAAACAGAAATCACTAGCACAAGCAGACATAATTCAAACGTGTATACATCTGGTTCAATCATGAATACGAATGACTGTACAGTATGCATGTACATACTTACGCATGCATGCATTTATGTGCTCATTCGGACCTCGCCAGCCAGGATCCACATCTTCCCCGGTCGCTCGCCGAGCTTGATCTCCTGTGATCCGGATTGGACTAAGCGTGCCCCGGATTCAGTAACCTAGGTTCCACACACAGAGAAAATCACACATTTTGGGCCCCGTATTTGCAGCATTCCTTGTGTTGACTTGTTCCAATTTTTGACCAACATTAGACGTGAACTGTAACGTCCTCACCCCCATGCTTATTTGCATACATATATATATATATAATATACATATTCACATACATACATACATACATACATACACACATACATACATTTTTGCTTTGCAGGCAATCAGAGGTTGTACGCTGCTCAATTACTTGCATATGTGCTGGCCCTGAGGTGCCTGAGGGCACTGCCAGCTTTGTACCCAGGAAACCCGCTGGTGCGTCAAGCGTAGGGCTATGTCCCTTCAGGACAAGATGCCAAATCGCACTCAGCTGAGTTGGAATGATCGGCCGCAGGTGATTTCGCAGGGCTGAAACACTCAGAGACTCAAAACTGCCTGACAATTCAGCTTCCCAGTTCACTGGCAGTTCGAAAGCATCTCGGAGCGGGGTCACGTGCTTGTCACGAGTTCGGCTCCAGACCGCATCCGAGTCGACCGCTCCAACATGACGGTTTAGGTCGGCGTGTGTCACACTGGCCTTCTCGGTCTGGGTCATTTCCTCACTGTGGGTCCAGGGTATGGTGAGCAGTAGCTGGAAGGCTCTATCTGCTGCTGCCGCTGTGGCATCCGACCACGTGTCCGAAAGGAAGGCCTCACGCACCTCCTGTGTCTCGTAGTAGGTGTACTCGACGATGTCCTTGGCCTCGTCCTCGTGCAGCGGGAGCTTGTCGATCGCTGCCTGGATCGCTGCCACGATCGCATCGACCTCCGCAGGCACCTCTCCAGAAACACATCGCAGATCGTTCCGTGGGCCTCTCTCTGGACTTTGTCCCATCCAACATCATCGCAGTGTTGCATGGCCGGTGCCTGCTGCTCCGGCATTGCAGGATGGTAGTGCTCGGTGTCCTCGCGGCGCCATCCCTTACTTCCGTAGCCTGGAGCAATCGTGTCGGAGTACAGCCCGTTGGCCCGCAATGTAGCAACACACGAGGGAGTGTCCCACAAGTGCCGCGCAAGGCGGTTGGTGTTCCAAAGCTGCACCCCGCATGCTCAGCATAGAGATCCCGTCACAACGCGTCTGTAACGAGGCCGTCTCTGGTGGCTTTTAAAGAAGTGGGCGCCGAGCGCCCCTTTTGTTCGGAACATGCGCTTGCACGGGCGGCATAGCCACTTCGTCAAAGGCTTCTGAGTTTCAAGCTGCAGCTATGCGGCGGACCACTTCTAGATCGCCCTGCGACATGCACTGGCTGAGAACCAGCGATGCCAGGCGGGTGGCTTTGCCTACCAAAGAATCCGGGCTTCGGTCCCTAATCGGCCATGCGCTGTCGTCTGCCCACATGGCATCTTGCCCGTAGGTCTCGACTCCATCATCAGGCATCGCGAAGGCACCGAGTGCAGCATCATGGCAAAGTTCCGGAAGCAGGCCTTCACCACGGGCAAGCTCCGCGATTTTTGCAAGGACTCTGCATTTTCTAAAGCTAAAGACCAAGTCCGCCCAGGACTCGCCTGGGCGGCTTCCTGCTTCGGTCTTTGCGATGTGGGCCCCGTCCGGGTGGGGGCACGTCCAATGGTGGACGTCTTTGGCCGCGTGGCGAATGGCATCCGGCACCTGGGCATCCGCCAGGGTTCCGCCCTCCTCAATCACAAACAGCATTTCGGCTAGGTCCTCCGCATCAAGAGAGAACCTGCGGAAGAGCTTGACGATGGTTGTGTCGCTATAGATGCACCCCAACGTCAGGTCTCGTACCATTCTGTAGTACGCCGCATGCGTATCCAGAAAGAACACGCCCGTAAAAATGTTCTGCCTGCAGCCAGAGCGTTGATTGGCAATGATGTAGAGGGCATGCCGACTGGTGAATGCTTCCTCGCTCCCAAGTGGAAGGCATGTAGCCCCGCAGCCGTTTCGGCTTGCACCTTCCTCCGAAGGACCTTGTGATAGGTCTTTCCTATCACTGAGGCGACGTAGAGCAATCCATACGCGCCTGGGTCCTTTTGGCTGCGTGTCTTTTTGAAGGCCTCGTACAGCAGCCCGCTGCACCAGTGAAGCGGCTGCCGAAGACAGGCCACTACCTTTGCAATAAGAGGCTGTGGGGCCTGCGCCATGGGCCCTGGGGAGGCCTTCAATAGCTGCCACACACATACATAAATACATACATACATACATACATACATATATATATATATGTATACACACACACACACATAGACTAACTTAACTGGAAATTACGGGCCCCGTAATGTGTTACACTCTGCATTCGCTTCAAACAACATTAAAGTGTTGCTGAGTGGGGGCAGTAGCCAAGGTTTAGGGTTTTAGGGTATAGCATGATAGGGGCGACTATGAGTTACTAACAGGGTACTGTAGGGCTTACGATGGCGGGTACTGTCAGGGTTTCCATAAGGGCGCTCCATGGGTTGCCAAAGAATACGATAAGGATTTTATAAGGGTTCTATACGATTAACTGAAGGGCACGATGAAGTTTCTACAAGGGCGCTATAAGATAGCAGGGTCAGGCCCTAGGCTGATAGGGTTGGCCATAAATTTGTTCGGTTCGTCGGGTTTTGGACCCTCAAATTAAGGTACCCCTAAGTCTGCCCTGAGCGCTCAGAATCTCCCACATGCAGCATCGGGCTTATTCCCCACGGCTTTTTCTGCCTTCAGGTGTCTTTACAGCTTAGGGTTGGGCTGCACACCTTTTATACATATTCCGCTTATGGTTGCAACTCTTAATCGAAAAAACTCTGACAACATCACCACGAAGGGAGCCTCTTAATAGGTTCCCTTATACATGCAACCCTCTGCAACAAGGCAACTCTTTAAACAACAGCCAAGCTTTGTGCACATCGTTCATGGACATCCTTAAGAACATAGTTTAAAACACATAGCGGACTTATGAAACAAGAAGGACCTAAGCATAATGAAACCCTTGAGCCCAATATCTAAAAACAGACACGTGCTTACAGCCATTTTTTACACAGGCTTGATTGGAGTCGCCCGGCCGCAAAGCCTCAAACTAATCTCTAAAACCCCCCTGACTGCCCTAAACCCTAAACACGCCTTTGAAATTCAATGAACTCCCTCAGCCCGAATTAAACAGCTAAGCCGTAGTACTTCTTTGAGTTTCAATGAAACCCCTTAACCCTAAACCCCTGAACCCCCTTGGAGTTTCAATGCAATCTATGAACTCAAACCCCCTGAAAACCCTTTGAGTTTCAATGAAATCCCCAACCCTAAACCCCTAAACACCCTTTGAGTTTCAATGAAATCCGTCAACCCTAAATCCCCCCAACACCCTTTCAGTTTCAATGAAATCCCTCAATGAAACCCCTCAACCCTAAATCCCTAAACACCCTCAAACCCGTTGAGTTTCCGCCCTGCCTCGGCGCTCTCGGCAGCTTCTCGGAAACAGCCTTTTGCCTCTTGGAGGTCGTGTGGAAGGGTTGTAGGGCTTCGGGTTCTCGAGTTGGAAGGTTTAGGGCGTCGGGGTTTACAGCTGTTTTCCAATGTTTTAGTGTTTGGGGCTTAGTAAGGGCTTCAGGTTTTAGTGCTTTAGGGCTTTCAAGTTTAGAGCTTGAGGGTTTAGGGGTGATTGTGCAAAATAACCCACACCTTTGACTCCGGGGGCGGTGGCTCATCGAGCGCTCAGCCCGGTGAAACTCAACTGGTTTTCGGGTTTTGGGGTTTAAAGGGGGAGCCCATTGTTCACGTTTTTCTGAAGTGCCATAGTCAGTACTACTCGTGTCAGCTAAACAAGTTGCAACAGCGCTAGTCTCTTAATTGTCACAGCTATGATCGACAGTATGATGACCGTCGTTGATGATATTGCTGTTATGTCTTCCTTGTTTTGGGTTTTCGCGGCTTCAGGGCTTGAGGGTTTAGGGTTTCTGGGTGTAAGTGTGCCAGTTTTCAAGTTCTGCTGTTATAGGGCTTTATTGATTGGCTTCTTTTTTGCACCAAGGTTTTGCTTGTCTCCTAGGGCTGGGGGCTTTGCGGTGTTGGGTCAAGGCTTGGGGCTTCAAGGCTTTAGGCTTTAATAGCTCTGGAAAATTGGCGCTGTCCGGTTCGGGGCTCATGGTTCAGATTGAGGGCTTGGTATCAGGATCCCTGCCGACAATGGGGTATATATATATATATATGTCATATCATTGATGTTGCTTATACCGTATATTGAAATATTGTATTGTGCTCCATTATATCATATTAGGTTACATTGGTTACATTATTTTATTTTGCAAGATTATGGTATATTGAACCATGTGACATCATGTCATGTGATGTCATGTTATAGAGTATTCTCGGATTTAATAACCATATCATTTTATACCATATAACATAATGATAGCAAATAACATAACCTATCAAATTTGTGTGGATGCACCTATATCCCTACATGCTAATGTGGGGACCTGATAAAGAAACCCTGGGCCTATAACCCCAAAATAGTGGGATTCATAGGTTTCTTAATCAGGTTCCTACATTTCCTCTACAGGAAGGCTTTCAGGACTGGGTCTGACAGGTTCAGGCCTGCAGTCTTTAGTGCTTTAGGGATTTTTTTGGCACAATTCTTTCAATGAAGGGCCGAAGGGCCTCATACTATATTATACTGTATGATGTCATATTCTATGGGCGTTTCAGAAACTAGGGGCACCTTCGTCACAGTTCCTTTTCGCACGGATCTTGCTATTCCGTGATGAGGTTTTGGGGCCCCATCTTGCCCGAAACACCTTACCGTACCCTGAACGCTACAGACCCTAAAACCCTGAATTGTGGCTTCTCGGGTAGAGGCCCCTTGTGCTTGCAATAGCCGAACATCTTCGAATCCATATATCGGTCAGATCCAGGTTCTCAGACTTTGTTTGGGGTGGTAGGGTTTCGGCGCTCACACTCGGACAATCCAGGCAAGGCAAGTGGTTCGAGGTCTGATGAGTGAAACTTCTATCATGGGAGTGTTTCGTAACAACACTTTGCTCCTCAAAGGTTGAGGGTGAGTTGGGCTCATGGTTCAGGATACGATTGATAAAGACAGAAAAAAGAAGTCAGCATTGAATAGCACAAACAATCCGGTTGACCTGACCGCCCCACCAACAGCACAGGAGCAAACGGAAGCCTTCCGAAATACCGAAGATCGGTGGTGCGCGAGCCTCAGCGGCTTTTTCTGCCGCCTCCTGTTTCAGGCGGCCGGATTGGATTTCCTGACGATCCTCGCAAACGTGCCGGGACTTGTGGGTTTGGGGATGTTGATGGCATAAGGAAAAGCCGATCTCAAGGACGAGGAGGATTCGAGTTTATGCACAAACCCCCTATGCGGTCCAACAATTGCAACCCCGGAAAAAGGATGCCGTGCCTGAACTGGGTCCGGCTGGTAAGGCCCTTGAAATTTGGGTCTCCATTTTCCTACTGCTCTCCATTTATATGAAGACCCTATACTAGACAGGGTGTAACGGTACAAGCGTGCTACCGGGCGACCTCTAGTTCCATTATATGGGAGTTTCCGAAAATAGGGGATTCTAATGTAGTACCCTAAAAAGTAGGATCCTTATTATAAGGACCCCCAAATAAGGTACCCCTAATTTTCGGAAACTCCCATAGCTTCTGTAGAGGTTCCAGTGTTGTTGAAGTCTTAGGGCTTACAGAGGGTAGTGCTCATCTCGAACCTATGCCCATTCCACCACGGTTTACCAAGTCCCTGTGACCCCAAACCCTACAAAATAGTAGGTTATGACCCCTTAAGTATTAGAGGGTCGAACCCTTAAAACGGTAGGTTTTCGGACCCCAAGGTACTGTTTAGGGACGCATAACGGGAAATCATACTACAGAGCCCTGACAACGGCAATTTACTTACAGTTCAGGTAGAGCTTAGATATTGGAGCCCGACATAACCGAAATCAGGAAGGATATAGATGATCTTAACAAACATAATTTACATTTTATGGATTGACATGTTAAAAGTTTACAAATAAGACTATCGGACACTGCCTCCAAAGCCATAGCCTCCTAATCTTTAACACGGAAATCCTGAAGTTCAAGAAACCGTGAAAGGCAAAGACTCATGACCCCTTGTGGGTCTGAATCCCCAGCAGCCAAGGAAGTGTATTAAAGACCTTAAGCATCTTAGACCCCAGAAGATAGTAACCCCTCTACCTCAGCCCACTCTCCTAGCTTGAGGAAAACAAACATGATCTGGGCTTCCTCCGAACCCGTCGCAAACGACATTGATTCCTCAAATGCCTTCATCAGCTGCGCTTTTGACAGGGCTCTCTGACTTGGGGTCCCGACGTTTTGACACTCACAACTCACCGGGATGGCTCTGATATCCCTGAACGAAAGACTCCTTCTTGAGGGAACCTCACGAGATTTTCGAAGAACCTCAAGGGAGGGACACTGAGTTCAGGGTTTGGGGCTGCCCGACCCTTCTTACCAAGACCCCTTAGCTTGCTCCAGAACCCCCCGACCCCTGAATCCGGATTGATGATACAGAGGTCTGACGACGTAATAACCATACCCACTTTCCGCAACTCACGTAAATAAATAAATAAATAAGTATGTATATATATATATGTGCAAACGCACACATATACTAGTGTATATATATATATATATATGTGTGTGTGTATGCGTCTAATGGGGTTCATATTTAATTATATTACTTGACAACAATACACCCCAACCTCAGTCTGTTTATCAAGGCCCCCCCCCCTCCCATTATGTTGGAAACTCTTGGTCCCGGCATCGGCCTCAGTCAGCTGCTTCGCCAATTGCTCCAGATCTTCTTTTGCCTCTGCCATGGCTGAGCGAAGAACTTGAACCCTAAACACCCGAAGGGCGGAGGGCTAGGCTGCATGCAGTTTCTTTGGATCTTTCCGTTCGAAGTGGCGGGGCAGAAGGATTGAGGGTTCGTGCTTAATAGAAGCTTGAATCATTGAAGGTAATTTCAGCACCTCAAAACTTTTCAGGAGTTTGGGGGTAGCTGCGTACGTATAGTATAAGCATGGGGTCCTTGTGTCGACATAGGATCGTATGAGGGTTGCGGCGTGGCTCTTGACAGAAGCAGTTCACGGCACTGCAAAATTCAGAGCAGCCGGCTTCCTACCTGCAGCCGGAATGCATTTCAATGCTTCACTTTCTGTGCGCATGTGCATCACATCCTGAAAACTCAACGGCTTGAGGCAAAACGGTACAAATAGAACCATATCAGCTTTAGTGCCACGACTTTCAGCGTATTCATAATAACACTACGGACAACAATACCATGTCGACAGCACGAGCACGCGAAGCGCGCATGGGCTTGAATGTCTGCTTCAAGGGAAACAGCAAGCTGAAGGGGGTTCCATTAGTCCAGGTCGGTGAGTCTGCGTCAAATACGAACTTTGCATGCTGGCGGAGTTGTGTCAGAAGTGTACTATGACCTGTGCGGCATCTTCCTTCGTGCGCTCGGTGTCTCCGTTGATCCTTTGCCTACTGTGGCGGTTTGTATTTTGTATGAGCAGGGCGACTGCATCGTTATTGCTGACCGAACCTCTCGCGCAGCACCACCTGAACGGCCTGCTAACATGTCCTGTTGTTCTCCAAGCAGTATGATCAGACCGATGCAGCCTCGACAGCTCGCACCAAAAAGTCTTCAAGGCAGCACGGGTCGCGCAAAATGAAGAACAGCACATTCTTGCATCACGATCAGGATGCTCCTCGTCCATCATGCCTCAAGTCTACTTCATGACTGCACAAAGCAAGCCTTCCAGAGAAGACGGCCAGCGCGCTCGAACTGATTGCTGGCCTAGCATCGCTGGGAGGTGATGCCATGTAAGCTTTTCCGGTCAAGGATCGATGCTACTACTGTCACTACGCTGTTGCTAATGGTGCTGCAGCTGCTACTGTTGCTGGTGGTGCTAGTGCTAGTGCTAGTGCTACTGCCACTGCGACTGCGACTGCTACTGCTGCTGCTTTCACTACTGCTACTACTACTACTACTACTACTACTACTACTACTACTACTACTACTACTAACTACTACTACTACTACTACTACTACCGCGACTGCGACTACAGTCGAACCCCCCCCCCTAGCGCCACTATTGCCGCCACTAGACAACTACCACTACGACGACGACTACGACCACTACCACGTAGTGCTACTACCACTGCTACCACTACCGCTACCGCTACCGCTACCCCTACCCCTACCCCTACCACTACCAATACCACTACCACCATCTACTACTACTTCTACTACTACTACGACTACTACTGCTACTACTACTACTACCACTACGACCACTACCACTACCACTACGACTACTGCTACTGCTACAGCTACTGCACCGTACCACCACCGCTACCACTTCCACTACGACTACGAACACTACACATCGGTGTGGCAAAGAACCAGAAGTCTGAACGTGCCAATCCATTCGAACAACCTTGCTTTTCGAGCCGGCTGCCAAACATGTTGTCTTGCGTAACTGGGAAATGATGCCAAATAGGGAGCCCGTCCCCCTGAGGACGACCGCTGGGTATTGATACTGAAAGATATTGACAAATATGCTGCACCTGGCCTCTTCAAGCTTCTTAGCTTCCAAGAATGCCTGGCAGAGTGCACCCTTCAAGATCTGGCGCACACGGGGAATATGAAGCACTACAACTACCTCGCCACAGCCTTCGTCGGTGGAGTCCAGTAGCACTTTATACAGTGTAGCAGCCACGAGCTAATTAGTCGACGCCCGCAAGCCCTACCAAACCAATCGTTTAATCAACACCCGGACAAATTCGGCCGAGTATTGCTTGATCATTGCCTGGGACTCTCTACGCAATCTTTCCGCACAATGCAGGAACGGCAAGTGATCGCATGTGGTTGTTTGCACTTCCATGCTTGCAGCAACTCAGACTGGAAGTGTGCACCTGCCCGGACCCCGCAAAGCGGACCGCAGGTCTGCTGACTGCGCAACATCTCTCGAACGGATACTTCTGCGGTTGCGATGAGGCAACGGCTCGGTGGATGCTCAGCCGATCAACCTTCCGGGTATTTATCAGTGTGCCGTCAACTCGCGAGTCCTGACCAATTGCCGTCCAAAAACCGGTCTCTCTCTCTCTCTCTCCCAAATGTTGTCTATCAAGCACGTCGAGCAAAGTGCACGCACCATAATGTTGATACTGTTAATGGGTCGCTGAGTCTGAAGTCGCGGCAGATGGACGTAAACGCGCAAGTGTGCTTTGTTTGCTCCTTGGAAGACGGTGAAACTCGTATTTGGCAGAAACTACGCAATCGACATGACTCCAGCAGCTTTTTCAGAAGCAACAACTGTGACTGGGTGGCGGTATTGCCAGTTCGGTAGCGCCAACACTGCGGACCAGCAGGCATCACATGACAGTACTGCACAGATTGAATGCAAAAGCACTACAATTACGTTAAGTCGTTCGGTTCGGTGCTGGCATCTTGAACATAGCGACCGAAGAACTCAAAGGTGCATTGGTTTACCCGTGCAGCACTTCGACTGACAGCAGTTTTTGGAATATGACAACTGCTGCTACCGACCTTTCTGATGCAACCACGACCACGTGGAGCAGACTTTACTTGCGACGACGAGTGTACTCGCCCATACGTGCAGTACGACGAATCGAAGTCTAGAAATGTAACGACTTTCCTGAGCAAATCTCGCAACCCAAACCCCGCCCCCAACGCAAAGCTTATGAAATGTATTTGATTCACGTAAATAAAAAATCGAACGAATGAGTAAATACACAATACACATACTGTAAATAAACAAATGAATATACAAAATGAAACTTGGCTACAGGGCTCCAAAGCTCGCAGAAGTAGGGAAAGATATTGTACTATAGAATACATACATACATACATACATACATACATACATACATACATATATATATATAGAGTTACAATAATACGTATATATATATATACTATATATATATACTATATATATACTATATATATATATATATATGCTCTACGCAGCCTGAACTAGTGGGATCAGCGGGATCCTTGTGCGAAAAATGTGCCGGGAACTGGGCTTTTCGGGAAACTCACCCCTGGAGGCTCACCGGAGTTCAGGGGTCAGGCCTTTGGGAACTCATAATTTAGGGGCCTTAATAGTTTGAATAGGATGCCTTTAAAGGGTCTATAAGGGTTACTATAATATAGGGGGCCTTAGTAATTAGAATAGGGTTTTGGGGCCCACTATACTTTAGATATGATAAGGAGCCCGCAAAATAGTATAGCTCATTATTCAGACCCCTATATTATGAGACCTCTGGCCCTGAACATCATGGGTTTAAGGGTTTTAAGGCTTAGAGACGAAACCTGAAATCTGCAACCGGGAAAAACACAAACGCGCGAAGATCATAACTGGGGGTCTGGTGATTCTGTTCCTACGGCCCTGATAGGCCAACCGTCGGATCCTTAACTTGTGTTCCTTCAACCCTTTCCCGTCCAACACCCTAAGCCCTAAGCCCTTTTTTTGAACGAGGTCTCTCTGAACCACCCTGGGCCATTAAGCCTAAACAAAGTTCCTGGGACCTCAAGACTGTGCTGTCTCAGACATTGTTTACGAACTCCCACAGCTCTAACGGGTTTCGGAATTTGGCGCAGGCGCAAATAAGCGAAAATCGGAATCCTGCTCGCACACAAACGCCACGCGTTTCTTACAATGTGCATCGTCTTCGTGCCTGAGCCCTATGCATATCTTGAGCGATCCGCCTTCCCCGAGCTCGTGCTCGCCACAGTGCGGTGTGTGTCTGGGGTGCCCATGGTGCACTCCCCACCCTGTGGCAGTGTCGTGATTTTGAACTCACTGGGGTGGTCCTGGGAGCCTCACCAGTGCTCCTGAAATGGCTCTGCGGCAAGGGCTTGGACTTCTGTGGGAATGTGTTTTTTCGCTGTTGGGAGTCTACACTGGCACAATGACAATAGGCTTTGTCTACAAAGGCTTCGTGCATCGTCGCCAGGGGTTCTTGCTCGCTTTTATCGAGGACCAATGCTTTTCGTGAAGACACCGAGGGACAGCACAAACGCAAATTTGCGGACAGTGCTAGCCAATCCGACACTTAAGTAAGCCGCGAATTCACGCGCGTACAGGACCGATGGCCACCCCCAGCTCCCCGACAAGATGTGCCACCATGGAAGCGGGTGCAGGTGCGAGGGTTTCCAATCTGGAGGGCGAAGCAAAATTTGGGCGATCAGGGCGAGACGGCATAGCATCGCCGGCAAGATGGAAAGACACCATCATCACTGCTGAAACGACCTCTACTACAAGCACAGTCACATTTAGCCTTGTTGCTGCTATCCACACTGCCACCACGGATACCACTACTACTTCGGGACGGAGTACCCTAGCCCGAAATGGCTATATGAGCCCCCAAAGGGTTAAAGGCCACCTCCCCAGCCCAACTTCCCCCGCTCCACAGATCTCTGGAACCTCGGCCGCCCGCTGGCGTGTAGAGCTGGGAAGGAAATTGGAATCTTCCAAAGGGAGCTCCTCTCATGGAGCCCGGAGACTCCAATATCCCTTAATTAAGGAATATACCCTAAATTATAGTAGGATCCTTCAGGAATATACCTTAAATTATAGCAGGATCCCTAATATGATTTACGGTACATTCCTTAATTACGAATATTCGAGTCTCTGGGTGAGCCGGGCTCTAGCAGGATTGGGCGGTTTGGGTCTGTGCGGTTGGGGGTTCCAAGTCTGCAAGGTTTAGGCTTTAGGGTTAAAGGTTAGCTTAAGTGAAGAAAGTCAGCGATGATGCATGAGTGTGCTCATGTTTTTGTCGTCGCTGTCGCTGTGGCTTCAGGCAAGGCTGCGGAGAACATGCCTTGGGCCGACACGCACAGCAGTTTTAGAGCTAACCTGACCGAATGCCGATGAGCATGTTCGCAGGAGCTCAGCTTAGGCCAGT
>BGNK01004059.1:20344-59468 GCA_003297005.1 Symbiodinium sp. clade A Y106
GCCAATGGAATTGAGCGTCTACAGGGGGAATGGCTGGATTTGACTCTAACGGGTGCTTGTGGAACTGAGCGTCTAGAGTTGGTGCTTGCGAAATCCAGCGTCGACATGGGGGAATGGCTCATTTCGGGGCCCGGCCGAGCACACATCCAAACATCAACCCTGTCGGCGTCACCTTGCGGTTAAGCATTTCGGAGCCCGGCCGAGCATACATCCAAACATCATTCGTGTCAGCGTCAGCTTGCGGTTAAGCATTTCGGAGCCCGGCCAAGCATACATCCAAACATCAACCGTCTCAGCGTCACCTTGCGGTTAAGCATTTCGGAGCCGGGGGAACGACTGGTTTTGGCGTGCTGTGCTGCCCCTGACGAGTAGTGCTGCAGCTGCTGTGCTTTTTGGGGAACCTCGGTTTCTTGAGGTTATGAGCGCCCAAGATGCTACCCAGGCGATAATCAACGGCACTTCGCGGGGAGCTTCGGGCTCTGGAGGCGGNGAGGTTATGAGCGCCCAAGATGCTACCCAGGCGATAATCAACGGCACTTCGCGGGGAGCTTCGGGCTCTGGAGGCGGATATGGTGCTGTCATGACGCAGTCACAGGCCGCTCCAGGAGCTCCAGGAGCAGAGGGAGTTTCTGGTAATTTACCGGGAGTTCCTGAGGCTAGTGGAAACACAGATGTTTCAGAAGTTGCTGGAGGTAGCGGTGAAGATCCAAGACCTTCGGTGAGTACNGCTCCAGGAGCAGAGGGAGTTTCTGGTAATTTACCGGGAGTTCCTGAGGCTAGTGGAAACACAGATGTTTCAGAAGTTGCTGGAGGTAGCGGTGAAGATCCAAGACCTTCGGTGAGTACGGCAGCCGCGATGGTTGCCCCAGCGGGCGCAGCAGTGTCTGGAAGAGATGTATCGGACGCTGATGGTGGTTCGGGGCTGCAGAGTGCTCCTCAATATAGCGGGCAACCCGCTGATGGGAGTACTGGGCTTGCGACTGCTGTCGGAGGGGCCGACCTCTTAGGAGCTGAGGTGCCAGCTGGAGGAATTGGTGTGACTTCGGGTTTTTTCACGCCGAGATCGTTGAGTTCGCAGTTTGTGGCAAGTGGCAATGATCGTTCGGGGAATGGAGCGAATTGGGCTGGTTGGGTTTCGAGACTGGGGGAGATTTTTTCACAGCCTACGATGCCGACGTGGCTTCCTAGTCCGATCCCTTCTCCGCCAAGGCCTCCTGGACAACTTCTTCGAAGATCACCTGGGGAAGTACGTGCGACCGCCCAGATGGGCCAGACGCCAAGTAGTAGCAGCGTACCTGCGGAGGCCATCCAAGCAGAAGTTCAGCGTCAACTGGGGACAATTCTTGATAGATTGTCTGTTGCAGAGACCGAGAACCAGAGATTGCAGGATGCGCTAGCAAAGGAACGGGCTAGAGCTCTACAGCATCCCCCTCGACTACCTGAACGTGTCCTAGTACCCAGGGTAGAACCCCACGGAGTACATTCCAGTCTTACCGAACAGAGGGGTCAAGCTGAACCTCGAGGTGAAGATTCTGGTGTACCGCGGGGAGCTCCAGGTGAGGCTCGTGGACAATCCGGCGGTCCTGCGAGTGATCCGTGGGCAATGCTTTGGGAAGGTATTTCAGGGAAGTTCGGCTCTCGGGCTAAGGCAGGGGCGGCAAGACCAAGAACTCCATCTCCTGAACTACCTCGAGCAGAAGTTGCTGTAAGCCTTGGAGGTGAAGATCAGCGAGCAACTGTTCCATCGGGATCTTCGGCATCGCCTTATGAGATGATCGAGGCTTTGAC
Organism: Symbiodinium sp. clade A Y106; assembly: GCA_003297005.1. Lineage (NCBI taxonomy): Eukaryota > Dinophyceae > Suessiales > Symbiodiniaceae > Symbiodinium > Symbiodinium sp. clade A. Next base: position 22,133 of record BGNK01004059.1, read on the forward strand.
TCAGAGTATGAAGCAGTTGCAAGACCTTCAGTTGAAAAGCATGAAGAAGTCAGATGATGAGGCCACTCCAGAGGTGGTGAAGACTGCAACAGTGGCGTTGCCTTCTTTGGCTGCGCCGGAAGGAGAGACCAGCGGGCTACTGCTGCAGGACTGGTTGGTGCAGGTAACTACCGCGATGCAAGACTTGTCTAGCAGCTCGGGAGATTGGTGGGAGCAGGTGAGAGAGCAAGTGACATCGACCTACTCAACCTGGTTGAGTTCTACCCCAATCGAACGACTACAAGTGGCACCACAAGATTATGCTACTTTGACCGTTGGGAAGTGGACCCGGGTGAACGCCAGGGCGTGTGCTCTCATGATGCAGTCCTTTGTGGAGTCGGTGAAGTTGGATCTCATTTCAAGAAGATCTACTCAGTCGGCCTCGTTGATTCTTTTTCGACTGTATACAATGTATCAACCTGGAGGAGCTGGTGAACGAGCGGTGGTTCTCAGGCATCTGCAGGGAACCGAAACACCAGCTGACATTGTGGGCTGCATATCAAGTCTGAGGTCTTGGCCCCGATGGCTTCAGCGGTGTCGAGACCTTAATATGGTTGTGCCTGATGGGTCTATACTTGCAAGGGGACTCACTTCGATGACGTCCAAGTTTTTGGCAGAAAGTCAGGATGCTACTTTTCGCACACAATTGGTAAGATCGACATACAGAGTGGATGGGCAGCCGAAGCTTGAGGACGTCATTCGCTACCAACAGCACTTGCAGGCCGAGATCGAGAACATTGTGGCCGCGCGGACTTCATTGACAACAACCACGCCGGCACTGAAGGCGGTGACGCCTGATGCCGGGAACTCTGGAGCGAGAGACACAAAGCCTTGCAAGTTCTTCCTCAAGGCTTCCGGATGCCGGAGAGGAGCCCGGTGTCCTTTTGGTCACAGCCTTGATGGATTGTCTAAGACAGAGAAGGCTAAGAAGTGTCTGGCTTGTGGCTCCGAGGAACACCGCCTACGCGAATGCCCTACGAAAACCGGAAAACCAGTTCCAATCTCACTGACTACCAGGACTTCGGACAGAGGCGGGCAATCGTCAGCTGCGTCACCGGTGGCCAATGTTAACAAAGCCCACGCAGAGCCAGAAGGCGAGTCCTCACCCTCCCGAGGAGGAGGAGAGGCTCCGGTGAAAGGGCAACCGGTGCTGGCTTGGGAGACGCTTCTTCAGGCGGCCGCCAAGGTCGCAGGGGCAGCCCCTCCGGAAGCCAAGGCACCAATGTTGAAGGTGATTTCTGTCTCGGCTACAACAGGTCCCGGGTTGCTGGACTCCCAAGCGTATGCTCTAGTGGATTCAGGTGCTACGCATCCACTGCGAAAGGCTGGCTCAGAAGACGAGTGGCAAGCAGGCAACGACGTCATTGTGAACCTGGCTGGAGGCGAGTCTGTGAAGTTGAAAATGAACCAGGCAGGCACCCTTCTTCTACCTCCTGCAGATTGCGATCAAGGGTCGAAGGGAACGACTCCTATAGTACCACTGGGATCCTTGGTAGAGACCCTTGGCTATCGGCTAGAGTGGAGTGGATCCAAGTGCAGACTCTTCGGCAAGGAAGGGGAATTGATCAACCTCAGGGTACGCAATGGATGTCCAGAAATCACACAGAGCACCAAGCTCTGACCCTGATAGCGAAGATTGAAGATCACAAGTTGGAGTCCTTGAAGTCGCTGACGGAGATCACCAAGAGCAGGGTTCGCCAAGCTGCTCTAACGCTTGAAAAGACTTGGTTTGACCACCTCCTTAACTATTGCGACTCGGGGATCTCTTCAACGGCCTTACAGGCGATTCAGGCAGCTCCATTCTTTGATGGTGTTCCTCGACCTTCCCTACAAGGTCTTGTGGAAGCGGTTCCATGTGAGAATGGGTGGAAGGGTCTTCGGCATCTCAATCGGAGGACCAGGAAGAGGTTGTGGAGCTCTTCTCAGTGGATCCTGCACTTGTTCTCTGGGAAGCGGGAAAACAAGGAAATCATGTTTTTGGAAAGGCAGGGCTATACGGTTCTGGAGATTGACATTGAGAAGGGGAAGTCCCATGATGTATGTGATCCGCTAGTGTGGAGAGCTCTTGAGTGGGGTGCTCGTCATGGCAAGATTGCTTCCATCGTTGGGGGTCCTCCCCACAACACCTTTATGCTCAGAAGACATATGTCACCAGGACCTGAGGCGCTGCGGAGTCCAGACTTCTTGTACGGAGGCTGGGAAGGCCAGTCCGCCGCTGAAGTAGACATGGTGAACAAACATACGGGTTTCTTTGTCAAGATGATCTTCTTACATGCTCTCGCAACGGCTGGCAGATGCAAGTTTCCCGCTGAGGCAGGAGATGTTCGTGAAGTTGGTTTCATGTTAGAGCAGCCTCGAGATCCACGAGGTTATCTGCGTTTTGGTCATCCGTTGTACCAGGACTCGGTGAGCTTTTGGAGAACGCCGATGTGGGAGGCCTATGCAGAGGAGGCAGCTCTATCTACCTACAGCTTTGATATGTCGTCGCTTGGTAAGGCTCTATCGCGACAAACAACGATTGGGACCAATCTTCCGCTGAGGTTCTTGGATGGACTTCGTGGGCGGATTCAACATGATGCACTACCACCAGAGCGAGCACCTCCTTCAGTATGGTCCAAGGAATTCTCTGAGGTAGTCGCCATCGCTATCCGTGCCCAGCGACAAACACCAAGGATGTTGAAGATGTCAACGGAACAATGGCGAGAACACGTACGGCGGGGGCATCTTCCTTACAGAGCGGATTGCTTGACATGTGTTTCTGCTGGAGCAACGGGACGAAGGCACGCCAGGGTGGAGCATCCAAGTTGCTTTGTAATGTCGGCAGATGTGAGTGGTCCTCTCAAGACTCCTGAGTTGGATGCCGATGCACGCGGTGCTTTCCCAAAGCCGCACAAGTACTTGTTCGTTGCCAAAGTGAGGATACCCAAGACTTTTCTTGATGATGGACGGGGCACTTTCGTCGAGTATGACCCTGGCGAGGCAGACGAGGAGGAGCCAACAAAGGAGGGCGCTTTTGACTACGACTCTGGAGATGGTGAAGCCCCTGGGGCTGAAGGTGAGGAGTCCAGACCACATGATGCCGGTGAAGGTGAAGATTGTACAGATGAGGAGGAGGTCAAGAGCAAGAAGGACCCGAATAAGTACGACGATGATACTGATCTTCAAGGACCGGATTTGGTGAATCTCATCTTCGCAACAGCCATTCCGGACAACAAGGGTGCAACTGTTCTGGAGGCAATCCAGGACGTCGTGCTGTATTGTTCTTCTCTCAACATTCCTATCTTGAGATTCCATTGCGATCGTGGAATGGAGTTTTATGCTCGATCAACACGACAGCGGTTGAAGTACCATGGAATCCGATTTACAACCAGTGAAGGGGGACTACATCAGCAAAACGGCGTCGTCGAGAATGCTGTGAAGTATGTCAAGCAGCGAGCACGTACCTTGCTCTTCGGGGCAAAGCTTCCGCAAAGATTGTGGCCACAAGCTGTGTCGTTGGCAGCCGCATCTCAGAGGGCAACTGTGTTGGGAATGGAAACCAGGCTGGTTGCTCCTTTTGGGGCGCGCGTTCTTGTTCGAAAAAGAGAATACTGGGGCAGTGCTGAGCCAGGAAAACCTGATGATTTGGCACCGAGGTGGGTGGAAGGATATTATTTGGGTCTCTCGGATACGGTTCGTAGAGGACATGTGATCTACGTCGTCGATGGTGAGACCGAGAAGTTCATCCACACTGTCCACGTACGAACAGAGCTAGTAGATCCAAAGCCAGCGGAGGACCTTGAAGCGGATCTACCTGGCCCCCCGAGCAGAAGGCTTAGGGGAAAATCAGCCGGTAGCGGAGACGTTGTGGCAGTATCCAAGGCCCAAACGGTCGAAAGTGATGTGGATCTCAAGGAGAAGGTTGAAGCCTTGATGACTGCGTGGTCCCAGGAGGAGGCCGAGAGTCTCCTTGTACAAGTAGCCTTGATGCTTGATCCCAATGAGCGGATTTTTGGAGCTTTTCGTCATGGAGGATCGGTTGGAGTAACCAAAGTGACTACGGAGAAGAAATGGGTGACTGAGTTCCTGGTGAAGGCCTTTTTGGAATTGTGCCCTGATGCCGAGTTCACCTCTCTGTGGGTCTCAGTGAACAGCCCCAGGAGTCTTCACATGGATAGCAATAACTTGACTGGCAAGAACAATTATTTGTATCCTGTTGTGATGCCCCGTCGAGGTGGAGATCTGTGGGTGGAGATCCGAGATGGTGATGTGGTGAAGGGAAAGATCTCAGAGATGGTTGACCAGCGTGGNAGAACAATTATTTGTATCCTGTTGTGATGCCCCGTCGAGGTGGAGATCTGTGGGTGGAGATCCGAGATGGTGATGTGGTGAAGGGAAAGATCTCAGAGATGGTTGACCAGCGTGGCGTGTCTCATTATGGATGCGTTACGCCTTTGAAGCAGGGACAAGTCACGGTCTTCGATCCCCATCGACGGCACGCAGTACTGCCCTGGAAAGGGTTGAGAATTGTTTTGGTGGGGTATACAACAGGAGTGTTGCAGAACCTTCCCTCCGAGGACCGGACGTTTTTGGTGGATCTACATTTTCCATTTCCTCCAGAAGCTGATGAACCACTTCCCTCTGCGGCAATCCGCATGGTGCGTGTGAGTGGGATCGCTCCTGAAGCCGAGGAGGAAAAGTCCATTGTTGAAACCATCGAGGGTACAGAGGGTGAGGAAGTGATCACTTCTGACGGGGAGATGTTTGTGTTGAAAGAAAGTATGTCGGCATCTACCAGTACAGACCCCCACCAGGAGATAGCGAGGGCAGTCTGTGAAGGCGAAGATATGGAGCATTGGGAACTTTATCTTCCGCTCGCTGATGGAGATCCTCAAACGGTGCCGAAGGCAATGATTGGAGCGTCAGCTACCAGACCCCAGATTGAAAAAGTTGAGGTGACCTACACTCCTGACATTGCGCAGCTGTTGTCTTCTCTTACAGTGCCTTTGGCGGTTGTGCACACTGTCGATCCGAGGGAGGCGCAGGAGAGTTTCCCGAAGTGGCTTGTCTCAGTAAAAAAGGAGCTCATATCCTTCGATCATGCTGTGAAGAAACGAAGCTCCAGAGATGAGGATGTCGTTTGTGATCTTCGGGAAGGAAGAGCGAAACTCGTTCCTATGAAAATCGTCTATACCGCAAAACCTCCTACCGACGAGGCCGCTCTACAAGGAGAATTTTACCGACGAAAGGCGCATTGTGGCTTGTGGGAATATGATGGCAGCCTCTGGGGAGGATACGTATGCGGCGGCGGCCCCCGCGGAGGTCGTTCGATCATCATTGGCTATCTCGAGTCGACGTGGGTGGGAGGCCGGCATCATCGATGTTACCAGCGCCTTTTTGCAGACACCTTTAGACCAGGTCAACTGTAGACACCGTGTGTTTGGTCAGCCTCCACGAGTGTTGGTTCGAGCTGGACTTTGCGCAGAAGATGAACTCTGGGAGTTTACGCGTGCGGTATACGGATTACGAGAAAGTCCACGATGGTGGGGCGAGTATCGTGATCTAAGTTTGGCTCGTCTGACAGTCACGATGGAAGGCAGAAAGATCACTTTAGCTCGGTGTCGTGTTGAAAGCAGTTGGTGGAAGGTGCTTGAGGAGTCTGCGGTGATCGGTGTTTTGGTGATCTATGTAGATGACATTCTTATCTGCTCGACTCAGGCCGTTGTGAAGGCGATTGCAAAGGCCATTCGAAGTTTGTGGTCGACTAGTCCTTTGGCTTTGGCATCAGATGGGGCTATCAAGTTTCTTGGCTTGGAGATTGAGCGCATCGAGGGTGGCTTTGCGGTAGGTCAGGCAGATTACATACGAGAACTTCTTCGGATACATGAAGTAAAAGAAACTCAACTGGACCTCATCCCGGTAGCGAGGGAGCAAGCTTCGTTTGTAGCCGTGGAAGATGAGATGGTTTTCTCCGAGGAGGAGCTACGAAGAGCTCAACAGTATGCGGGCGAGATACTTTGGGTGTCACAACGCTCGCGTCCAGACTTGGCCTATACGGCAAGTTTGGTTTCATCTCTCACCACCAAAGCCCCACGACGAGCATGCTCGATTACCAGGAAGTGCTTGGGGTTTTTGCAGAGAACCATAGACTACAGACTTCATGTTGTCGCCCGAGGCTCAGAGCTTGTTTCTTGGACTGATGCTAGCTTCGCACCAGAAGGTGGTCGGAGTCACACTGGACGGTTGATCACTGCAGGAGATTCACCTTTGGCGTGGAGATCTTCCAGGCAGACAACTGTGACTCTGAGTACCGCCGAAGCGGAGTTGTCAGCCTCAACAGAAGGGGCGTTGGCGCTTTGCAGTCTAAGTGCCTTGATTCAAGAGATCCTCGAGGAGCCATGGAGTTTGACTCTGAAGACTGATAGCACTTCCTCTATGGCGATTCAACATGGAAGTGGTTCATGGCGAACGCGACACTTGAGGATTAAGGCCGCTTGGATCGCGGAAAAGGTTGAGAAGGGGGAGATTACTATTGAGCATTGTGCCGGAGCTGTTCAGTTAGCAGATGCTTTGACCAAACCGCTTGCATCGGTACGCCTTGCTCAGCTGTCAAAAATGATGGGTTTATTCACGGCACCGGAGCCAAGAGCAAGTGACCCTGCTTCAGCTGAAAACCTGAGCTCCAAGCCTACAATCTCGAGAGTTCTGGTTGCACTTTTGGTGTTGTCGCAAGCTGTGTTACCGGTGAAGTCTATGGAATTGGTTCCTCATCAACCCTTAGCCGTTGATCACAGTTTGGTTGCCTGGTGTGTCTTTGGGGTGATTGTTTTACTGTGGACACTGGCTTGGGAGCTACTGAAGTATGTTGGTTGGCAGTTGTACTTCACAGCCGCACCTGGAGCCGGAGATCGTCGAATGAGGCGGTTGCAGCGCATTCCGGACACTACGGCAGCAGCGATACAGAGTGAAATACAGATGCGCTGAGAAGCACGAGAAGATTTTCAGCATGTACCTGCAGAGGTAAGGCGAGCACGGGACCTACGACAGAGGAGGATGATGTCTGCTGAGGTCGGTGATCGGGCGGAGTCTTCAGCCCGGGTCCCAAGCACCCTGTTGGGGGATGACAGAACTGTCTATAGGGCGGAGCAGCGAGATCGATCTACGCAGACAACTGGACCATCGTTCGCTCCAGTAGTTCCAGAAGTGAGAACAGAGATCCGGACTGAATGGCGGATCCCAGAGAGGGTCTATACAGTGCCTGGAGGGCAGTGCTACCATGTGTTCAATCCGTGTCATGCTTTTCGGCATCGAGGAACGCAAGAGAGAGTGCAGACAATGAGGATTTGCGAATACTGTGTTCGTCATCAAGGCAGAGATCCAATGATCCCTGGACCGGGGATAGATGAACTGTTGAGGCGGGGTGAGATCCCTAACTTCGACAGACCGGGTGTACAGCGTTGACTTCAAGCAGAACCTGACGGTGTGCTTGAGGAGGAGTGAAGAAAGTCAGCGATGATGCATGAGTGTGCTCATGTTTTTGTCGTCGCTGCCGCTGTGGCTTCAGGCAAGGCTGCGGAGAACATGCCTTGGGCCGACACGCACAGCAGTTTTAGAGCTAACCTGACCGAATGCCGATGAGCATGTTCGCAGGAGCTCAGCTTAGGCCAGTNCGCTGTGGCTTCAGGCAAGGCTGCGGAGAACATGCCTTGGGCCGACACGCACAGCAGTTTTAGAGCTAACCTGACCGAATGCCGATGAGCATGTTCGCAGGAGCTCAGCTTAGGCCAGTAAGTGCCTTAGATCTTTAAGACACAGCCGTGTAGAAAAATTCGATCTGAGCCGAGGGTTCATGGCCTCTTGAGTGCTGCAGCTGCTGTGCTTTTTGGGGAACCTCGGTTTCTTGANCAGTAAGTGCCTTAGATCTTTAAGACACAGCCGTGTAGAAAAATTCGATCTGAGCCGAGGGTTCATGGCCTCTTGAGTGCTGCAGCTGCTGTGCTTTTTGGGGAACCTCGGTTTCTTGATTAAGGTTTACGATGCAGGGAGGGAACGGGGCTTTAAGGTTATTTGGGTGCTTCGCCTACAGCACCGAATGAAGGTGCAGGGTATGTCTTATGGAAACGCACCCCCGAAAGGTCCCGAACCCTCATTTCCGATCAAGCTCAACCCGAAAGCCGGAACCTTTAACATCAAACCCTCCCAATTGCCCAAAATGGGACGCCTGAACTAGGACCCCTCCTCTGCAGATTCGAAATAGATGAATACAGAAAGAAACCCTAAGGCACAGTTTTACTAATTGTCCAAACTTCTGAACTGCCCTATTCCGAGCATCCCAAAACGGACTGTCAAAGTCCTTGGCCAACTGCTGGCGGCTCTGAGCGGTGCCAGGGGTTTCACCGTCGGATGAGCTTTTCTGTTAGGCCCGCCCCTGAAAGACAACGACACATATTCGATCCTCTTGAACCCGGCTCAGTTTCACGGCACCGTACTCCGATTCCGAGAGTTGTGTAGTAATTCGATTTATACTGCGTGTTGCAAGGATTGGGAAGGGCGAAGTCTCCTGTGATTGTGTGACCACGCTCCCTCATGAGACCAGCCTGTAAACCTGGAAGCCCAGAGACAACGGGGAGTTTAACAACATACGGCAGGATCCTTACACTTTCACAGCTGCAAAGGGCCGACCCCCGCAACACGGCTTTCAGCATCAAGGAATCGGGAAGGCCAAACAGTCAGGATTTGAGGCATACGCAGTTTTTCGCCTCTCGGCTAGGGCTCGGCCGGCATTGCAAGCTTGACGGGAAAGAAAGTGGTGCTTGACTAAATTCTCAGCGTGTTGCGGCATATGGCTACTCACCGGTTAGGGTGCTTTTTAAGGTACCCCTAAGTCAGAACAGGCTTCCAGAGGTTCGTGGGTTTAGGGTAAGTTTGAAGCCTAAATACTCCGAACCCCTGGGCTTAAGCCAAGGAAATAGAACCCCGCCGCCTGCACCCCAACCCGAATCCATAATCCAGACTTCTGAATCCTGGACGTCATTTACGCATCTGATTGTTGCTAAGACTTGCAGTGCCACTGCTGCTTCTAGACGTGCGACCCGCATGGATGGCGCGGTCGACATCAGGGACTCCTCCACGGGCGCAGTATGGAGGCCAAAACTTAGGGGTTGGTGTCCATCCTTCAAGCTTACTCCAACACGACTAATCGCTTACCCCATTTATTAAACACCCCAAAACACTTTGGGGCCTACCGAAATCATCCCTGCCCTTTAAGCCTTAATTTGCATTGGGGGGGGGGTCCGGAGCAAGAGCAAGAGCAAGGTTCCTCAAAAGTGACAGTAGAAATGAAAATACCCCTTAATAATAACCACACTCTCCGAGATTTTAGTAGGAGGGGGGTGCCACTTTTTAATATGAGGGCCTCCTGTGATCAGAATTCTGGCTATGGCTGTTTTTTTCGCCAATGATTTCGATTCTGTCACTATATCATTTCTCTGGACACCACGGCCCCAAGGGCCGTGCTACATCAAGATCTCATGTTGTGAGCATCATCATAACCATCCTCGTTTTCATGATGCTCATTCTACTAGTATTACTAGTACGCATATTACGACGGGGCGGATTTTAATACTTCATTCCTGCCACCGCTTCCAACAGCGTACTTCCTGCTGTTGCTTTTGAGTGTGACTATCAACACGACTGCTGGCCTCACGACTTACTGTGCCTATCGTGAATGCATTTAGGGTTTAGGGTATGCGGTTCGGGGCGTTGGAACAGTTGCAGTGTTCAGGTTTGAGATCCTTCTGTTTCGGCTATAACCTTACTCAGCAATGGACGCCTCGCTTGCCAAGTCGGCCTTAGTGGGCCCCGTGTTTGGATGCCCCGTCAACCCGTTCTTGAGGCTGCACGGTTTGTAGAGGCTTCTTTGCGAGTTTGTAAGCATTTTCCCAACACAAAAACTGAGCGGTGATTATGGGTAGCCACAATAGGCTTGCGGCTTGTCCTAAGCTCAGGACACCGAAACGAACTCGGGTTGAGGGTTAATTAGCTACTAAAAATATATGCCAAATTGATTGCGAATACTCTTCCTTGTGGTTTCTTGCTATACACCAAAACCCAGATTGACGCAGGCCAGGACATGCCCTTTTTCACCTGTGTCCCCTCAAGTTCTGATTGGGTCTGCTACACCCTAGTTGTCCAGACTCAGGGTTAAACTTTGGGATTGTATAGGGATTGCAGTATTACAGTACCCTATGGTTTGCTACTCTGCTACTAACACAAACGGTCCCCGAGCTCCAGGCACCACCACGAAGCCAGCACCCGAGTAGTTTAAAGGTATGTATATATATATACACGTGTGTGTATGTACAAAAATAAATAGCTCTGAAGAAGACTCCATGGATTGATGCATTTATTTGTCCCACACATGCTCTAATCAGCCGAGATCCCATCACATGCGCACACACATATACATACGTACATACATACGTACATACAGACATACACGCATACACACACACACAATACATACATACGTACATACATACATACATCCATACGTACATACATACATACATACACATATACATGCGTACACGCTCTGCATAGCATTAAAACGACCCTTAAACAAGGCTCCCCTAAAATCTTCTGAGATCCCCGTAGCACCGTAGAAAAAATACTAAAGCCCACACAATACATGCTTATAGCCTCTCTGGGACAAGGCCGGTCCTCCAGCCATTCGGCCAAGCTTACAAAGGCTTTGGCACCCTGCGCTTTTAGGGGGTTGTGGCCATTCTTCTCAGAGACAGTACAGATTTTGAGATCACATGATGTGAACATGAATAGGGCGGTGTGGATTGCTCTGTGAGTATCATCTTTTTTGGTACGATTCTCACACCAACAACGGCAGCGAGGCCCCGAGTTCCGTGCTGCGAGGAGGAGGAGAATGGGGGCGACAAGTACGGCTACCACTATTTGGCATTTAGGGTTTCGTCCGTAAGCCCGGTGCTCAGCTGAATCCTCACAGAGTGCTGTCTCCAATGTCTGTCTCTCTGTGTGTATTGCATGAAACCTATGCACAAGAGTCGTCATGTAATCCCACCTAACGTCTAGCGTCTGTTGCCACTACCGATGCGAAGCCCAGATGTGGTCAAACATCTCTGTCACGACTGTGACATAGTGCGAGTGCCAGCTATATGTCCAGCACTCCGACCGTCGTTCGCTGCGGACGAAATTTGCAGAAGCTTCAGGACTAAAGGTTTGCATCTCCCTGCCCATGCTGCGTACAGGCTTCAAAGCTCTTCCGATTTCCGAAGGCGTAGGGGCACACATCCTACAGCTAAACCACGCAAGCACCAAAGCCAACGCCTTGCTTTCGAAGCCCGGACTCAGACACCTGCATCCAAGCACCGAAGCCCTAAATCCCAACCTCGACCGCGTCCTGAACCCGAAAATGTGGGATTCATGGACCGGGAGGCCTTTTCATGCCGACCATGCTGGGGCAGCATGTTGTCCTCACAGAGACATCTGCTGGCGTGAATTATGGCTGCAAGTGTTGTTGGAATGGAAGCGTTTGGAGGTTCCTCAACGTAAAACGGCTTATGAAAAATGAGTGGTCTGCAAAGGGTTTGCGATTGGTCTTGGTTGGTAATGTTGTCGTTTCCGGTGCTCGCATACGATGTGACTGATGGGCATCAAGGATTTTTCGATGATTCTGGGTGCGCAACCTTGACCCCTAAAGTTCCCCAAGCACAGAGGATGCAGCGTGTTGCAAGTCCCTCAGCCGGCCTGAGCCGTATACAGATCGAGCGAGCATTTTTTTGCGGCTTGCCTAGTTTTACGGGCTGGCAGCTGGGTGTTTGCTGTATACACGTGCACGAGCGATAACATTCCGTGGCCGTGGGCCATGGAAATCAAACGACTCAGCGCCTCAGTGCCCTAAACCCTAAAAACTAAACCGTGACTCAGGAGCACAGTGCAGGCTCAGCCTGGGTTACAAAAAAAGTGAGCAGTCCAAATGGCAGCGAGCTCCGCGGGTGTAGTCGCCATCGCCGTCACCGCCGCTGTAACAATAACTGTTGCTACTGTTGCTGCGGTTGTTGCGTTTGCTGTTGGTGGCGGTGGTGGCCTCAGTGCTGGTGGGAAGGGCGCTGCTTTACATAACCAGCAGCATCGTCGTTGTCATCACCGTAGTAGTTTGCAGTGCCATGTCCACCATCACGTACCATCGCCGTCAAAAGCAACATCAGCTTTATGATCATCGTGATTACGGCATGATGGCCACCCATGTAGTCATGATGGTGGTACGTGGAAGTTGTGGCAACATGCGGAGGCACTGTAGTGTTTGCTTTAGCCAGTTGAATCTCTCTCTCTCTCTCTCTCTCTCTCTCTCTCTTTCTTTCTCTCTCCCCCTCTCTCTCTCTCTCATGTCCCAGAAGCGGAAACCAAACCTTGTGCGATTCATGTGAGTGGCAGCAATGCTGAAAGATCCTGACGGTGGAACGGGGGGATTCGGGGTGGGGAGTACTTCCTCTTTATGTGATTACGTCGTGAAACAAACAGCCGTGTGATATGCTGCTTGGGCTGTGTGCTTCAACGGCCAAGCAAACTTTCGCAGATTGGTTTAGCTCTTCATTTAGCTTGAGCACGAAGCCCAGGTCCCAGCATCTCTACAAACTCGACAGGTCCTGTGCTTCCGCAAGAAGCTTCCAAGGCGTCCCCTGATGCGGTGCAGGGGCTTAGGGCTGGGGGGTTCGTGTGGGTAGACCCAGGGTTGTGACTACAGGGAGGCAAATCTTTATGACAGCTGAACCAAATCTACATTATGAGTCATGTAGGGGCCTTAATAATTAGAATAGGGCTTTGGGGCCCATTATACTGTATTTTGAATAAGGAGCCCCAAAATTAGTATAGGTAATTATTGAGGCCCCTACATTAGGTGTAATTTGGAGCTTGGCTTCCGTGTTTGCCGGAGTTGATGGCAACAAGAACGAAGGTTCGTTCTGAGGGCATCGTCTCCGATACGTCTGCACTTTTCTGTTTCAACATGGTGCAACTTCAGACAAGTTTTGATACAATGCCTCAGAAACCTGCCTTTGAACAGATTGCACGGCAAATTAACTGAAATTCGTGTAAACCTGAGCGTCCCAGACAACAAGGTTCCACAAGCTATAGTTCTACCAAATTCGAATGAAATGGTACAGATATCTGGCCCGAGATAATTTCCGGCGGTGCTCTTCATTCATGAGAAGCCCATGCAAAAATGAAAGACAAAGATTGCACAACCAGGAGCCGAAACCTTGGGAAAGAGAGGCGACCCGCGAGCTGTATTTCGTTGCTTCCCGCGCCTTTTCTTTGTGAATGTAGTTGGTACGTATATACAGCGAACTCACTCGAAATCCGCCCCCCCCTCCCCGCTCATATCAAAGCCTTAAAGCCAGGACAGCACACCCGCAAGGGCATGACAAAGTTGGCTCCAGGTAGTGGGATTGAGGATCCCTGTTGTAAGGATTCTCTTTCGGGATTCCCCCGCTAGCTTCATCCCTCCGTTGGAGCCCTTTGATTAGATGCAAGAACCCGACACCCTGAATGAATTTCCAACCCTAAACTCCTAAACCTTACGCCCTAAATGCAGCAAGCCCGAACCCCAAAATCCCAAACACCAGGCGTGCTTTAAACTTTAAAATCGTAGACCCTGCAGCCCGAACTCGCAGGTCCAGCCCACCTGGTCCATGCCCAGCCTCTCCGCGTTGCTGAAGCACTTCGCGGCCTGACTCGGGGTGTCGGGCGTGCGGGTATGTAGATGTATGTATGCACACGCACAGGCCCATATGCATACATGTGCATATATGCATGTACCTGCTACACATGCAAATGTACACATACACAAAAACATACATAAACACATACAGTACACATACATATATATGTATATATACACACATACACATACATACATACATACATACATACATACATACATACATAAAAACCTATATACACATGCAGAACTGCGAGTACATACATCTTATCTACATCTATATCTATATCTATATCTGTATATATATATGTATATATTTGCATATACATACACATGCACGCACTTTTCTAAACATGTATGAATGTATGTTTGTATGTAAACCATTGAGAGAAGACACAATACAAAAACATGTCGTGCATGCGCGTTGGAAAATAGAATTCAATGTCGTTCAGGATTTATCATCTGGAGGTTGTGGTTTGAAAGGGTTAGGGCCTGGAGTTTTCAGGGCTTCGAATGTTTTCCGGGCGTTGGGGCAGAGGAGCTTCTAGGTTATGGGCTTCGCATCTACAGTTTGAGGTGGGGTTTATGGTTTAGGGCTTTAGGGGTTTAGGGCTACCTGGTCTTGGGCATCTATGTAGCGTGCTTCTAGAACCGGCGCGGTGCAACTGCAAGCCAGCAAGACAGCTACTAGCCTGGTGGAAATTGAACATCACGCCGCTGAACATGTCGGCTCCGATTGACTTGTCAGTGTAGGAAACCATAAATGCTCAGCCGCTACACAGTTCAGGCTGCCAGGGTCCGTAGTCAGAGGGGCCGGAACAGCTAGAATAGCACCCTGAAGCAACTTGTAGTACAGCTGTACGGCAACAATGAGGGGATACTATTCGTAATTGATTAAAGGCGAAGATTTCATCGCAAACTCTGATGCTGGCCCGGCCGGACCATGCTTTTTGGCAAGTCTCGCATTTCGCGCGGCATTCAGCTACTGGGAGGACCGTGCAAGTCACGCGGCAGAAGTGGGAATCTGGATATCATAAAGGTATGAAGCGTTAGTAATACTATAGACTGTCCCCTTTCTAGTCCTTCCATAACTTCATGATTACTAAGGATACCACAAGATGCCTTTTTGCAACTGTTCAGGCGAACCGTGGGAGGCTCTTGGAGGTTGCAGGCGGGCTTCTGACACCACTCTGATGTGCGTGTAGCTTCCACGAGCCTTTCACTCATCTTCGGCTCTACACCATCCAATTAAAACTGTAAGGACGTCAGCAACAGAGAAGCAAACTTGTTGTGTCTGGTCTCAGTGCTTTTGCTGAACAGCGCCGGTGGCTATCAGCATACGAGGAGGTGGCCGTCTGTGTTACACTCAGGCAGCCCGATCATCATTGCTGAGCGATGGGTTGGTATCCTTCGCTCATCTCTTGTTGCGCTGGTGCCGAAGACGTCGCACTTGCCCTCCCAAATTGCTCTGCCCATTGCCCATCCACCTTCGTGACGAGGGCAGGCACATTTTAGATAAATGCATGTATACAAAGCTGCTATACATGATTAACTCATGTCGCGCGTAAAAACAGCGGCAATAACAGTTACGTGTTTATATGCCAAAATCAATGTATATGTATATGTCTATGTTTACATATACACACACCCTATGCTTGTGTACCAATTGCATCTTCGAGTTTGACCAGAAACATCTTTATACATATATATATATGATAACTGTACATGTTTAGAAGCTTAGCAACACCATAGAAAACAAGGAAGCCCCACCTTGGCAAAGAGGGGACACAGACATGGGCACGGACAGGGAGGCAAGCAGCAGCAGCCCGAGAACGTAGCCGTGCGCTGTTCCGGTGGGAAGATGCCCACCTGAGCTCAAAATTGGGGGCCTCTTAATAGTAATAGCCAACATATTAACAGTAATAGTAATGGTAAAGTTATGGGTTTTGGGTTTAGAGTTTAGGGTTTATGGGGTTTAGGGTTTAGGGTATCTTTTTGCGGTCCTATAAGTTGGGGTTCTACGTGAAGGTCCCCCATGGTCTTTAACCGCCACATTTCCATAGCCGAGATTCTTTGGTTTAGGGGAGTGTTGGGGCTCTTATGGTCATTGGACCTCGGGTGTACGGTTTAGGGCTTTCTGTTCGAGCCCGCAGGGTATAAAAAGTCCTGGGAAACCCTCTGACACCCGAGCCTGAATACCACCGGATTTCGCCGCCTCAATGTTCCTGTCCGCCACAGGAATACAAAGTGGCCAGCAAGGGCACCACGGGTCGAAACAGTTCCTGCCCAGGACTCTTTAGGTTTAGAGCGCAGCAACAGTTCATGGAAGGTATACCTCAATTAGGATTATGAGGAGGTCTTTATATAAGGTTAGTGTATTCCCTAGCTATCCGACGCTTTAGGCTTTCGAGTTTCTTCAGCCAGCGCAATTATCTCCAAATCCTTGGGCTTCGGTTGGAGCATACCAATGGCACCTTAGGAATTAGAACAGGATACTGGGTGTGGTAGTATGACTATATTCAGCATGGAACTAGTAACTAGTTGTATAAGTACAGGAACATTATCACTTTGTCTCATCAAGACTTCATGCTCCGAACCCCGTAGAGCTCTCACAGCTTGACGGTGCAGGTGAGGCTGCGAATGTCGCCTCTGAAGTAGATACTGGAGTTGAGGGAATAGGGAAGTTTAAAGGCTCAATCCCTTTTGCACCCGGGCTTGTTCAACGCCAGCAACCCACTTGAACCCTCAACCCCAAATCCTTAAGGTTGAGCTTTGGCCTTCTCGCTTTGAAGCAAGACACGCAGCGGCACGAACTGCGATATTTGTAAGCCCAAGTCCCGCATGTCTCGGATGGAGTCTCAGAAAACAAGCGACACCAACAGAAACTCAGAGTGCTGGGATCCCGGTGTTGAAGAGCCCCTAATCCCAGAAAGCCACACCCCTAATCCCAATATAAGCCATAAATGGTAGGATCCTTCGTGTACTTTAGGGGCCTCAATAATTCAAAGAGGGTTTGGGGGTATGTTATACTATGATGAAAATAAGGAAACCCCAACACCCTATTCTAAATATTCAGGCCCCTACATTACGGACCTCCCGACTCCTACAAGAACCTCCCCTCCCAATCGCGAATTCGTATCCCCGGCTCTCCTGTAAGGCCGCTTCATCATCGCCTCCCTTGGCTTCATTTCAACAAAGGTCCATAGAATCGAGAATAAACAAACGAATACACCAAATAAAAGCTGTATATACACATATATAAGTGATGTTTAGTTTCAGTACAAATACATACATACATACATACATGCATGTATGCACACATGCATACGTGCAATCATGCATACCTGCCTACCTATCTTGCATACGTACGTACATGCATGCGCGTAAAGATGCACCCTTACATGCATACATGCAGTGCATGCCTGCGTGACTGCTTGCCTGCATACTATCATACATACATACGGCTTTGGGTTCCTGAGTTGCATGGCGCATTGTATGTTCAGAGCACTGGAAAGCACAGGTTATGACCAAATTTCAAGAACGTCACTGCGCGTGACACTCTCGAACAGGGTCATGTCTCTGTACCTGTTCCCGGCCACACGGCTTCAAGCTGCAAAGAGAAGCTACACTGCAACACCTCAGCCCAGATCCGGACAAGCCCTTCATCGAACCTAGCAGATCGTAAAAACCTCTGGCAATACCCTGTGAGCGCGAACATCAGCACTGAAAGCCGCAAAGCCTAAACATCCGCCCCCTTGTCTGCGAGGCTCATCTCGGCCCATGCCGAAGTCAACGAGCCATCGCCACGCATCACCTCGCTGCCGGTGCACAGGTCGACGTGTCGGTTGGATTGTATCAGGCTTCAGGGATTACAGGGAATGAAACCCTAGTCTTTAGGTCCGTGCTTTTTCATGGACCCGCACCCTCCGCCAGCGGTACATGTAGGTGACCTCATCCGTAATTGTGCCATCTGGGAGCACTTTGAAGGCCGCCTTCTGCCACTCGTCCTCATTGATCCTGGCACAGGTGTGTGTTGTTTAGGTTTTAGACAGCTATTCTAGTGGGGGGCTTGCTCTCATGTTGGATTGTGCCTGGCCAGTACATGAAACATAGTTGGCCCGCAATATGCATGCTGCTGTAACTGTTACAACCTACAATCCTACAACAAGATGAGGACATCTCGTCTGCACCAAGAGGTCCGGGTCCTGAAGACCCAATCAAAGTCCTTGAGGCGGGCCTTGCCTTTGTCGAAATTAAACACTATTGGCACGAAGGCTTGCCATTTCTCCGGCCACTTTGAGTCGTTTATCTTCCAGGTAGCTGCTATGCCGAGGATGTACCCAAAGAGTGTTGGGTCGCGAAACCAAGTTTGCGGCAGGTCATGAGAGAATTGCCAAATTGCAGGATTGACTTCCGACAGGATCCACTTTGCATCATTGAAGATCACCAGGGTCTCGTGCGCAATGTTGTCCTCTAGCCACCACACTCCTCGCATCTCTTCCGGGCAGAACGTCTCAATCTGGAGGGTCTTCTTGTAAATCTCAGGATTCAAGGCATCTACAGTCTGCGCGAGGCAGGGGTTGCATCGCCCGTTGATGCAGTGTGCTAAGGGGAAGCATGCGCAGAACAAGCACGATCGCTTGCTCCACCAGTCTACAACGCTGCAAGGGAGAAGATACTTCGAGGAGTCCAACTGCACCGGTTGGTAGCTCCCCGGGTAGGACTTAGCATCCCAGTCGATATTCGCCATGAGCCTTCTGACTGCTACAACTACAGTGCTGCAGACATGCGCTGAAATGCAAAACGGTGCAGACAGGATCGCCAAAAGGAGGCAGCCAATGCCTCAAAAAGCGCCTGGCGGGTTAAATTGACGGGGTCAGGCTTCAGCATTGCTATTTTCAAGCGGGTGGTTGTCAAAATTATGGTCCCGTTTGGGGTCCTTATTATACTACGGCACCGATTAGGGTACCCCAAAAGGGACCATAATTTTGACAACTACCCAAGTGATCCGAAGCCCTGGCTTGAAGATCACCGGCGAAACCCGGAATGCACTCCTCAACCATAAACCCCAAGACGCGAACGCCCCCGAAATCATCTAAGAATTCCAGGACAACGGTGGGAGCCTTTACATCAACTCCTTGGGTTTCGAAAGATGATGTTTCGGCGCTTTGATCCATAAAGTCTTGGGTTTAGGGTTTTGTGGGATTTAAGACTAAACATATTTGGGGAAAAAACATTTTTCCCCAATATGTTTAGGGTTTTCTCGGGTTTTTGACTCCCAAAAAGGGGGGCGGGGCCTCTTTCAGCGCCCCGTGCTTGAAGAGCTCCTTCGGGCCCGCTCCCAGGATGCAAGTGCAAAGGGCTCATGTCGTAGGAGTCTCAAAAGTTGGAATGGGGTTTTGAAGGTTGCTTCTTATTATAATTATAGCAGAATATACCCCCTATAGGGTTTTGAAGGTTCCTTCTTTTTTGGATAATTATAGCAGAATATCCCCCCCAAACCCTATTCTAATTATGGAGGCCCCTACATGGCTGCTAAGGGCTGGGGCTCGGGCTAGGGTTTGAGGACTAAGCCGAGGCTTTCGGATTGGGTTTAGGCAGAGGGTTACATCTGGCTTAGAGTTAGGGCTTCACGGGGCCTTAGGGCAGGGTTTAGGGCTCACCATAGGGTGTCAGGTTAGGGCTACCATGCTCGCCACCCGCTGTGCTGCCTGCCTGTCCGCCTAAGTTCTCAGGCCCGTGTCGTTTGAGGCTTTCGAGTGACCCCGAAGGTCCGAACACGGCGACAGCCACCGGGACAGTGAACGCAGGATGCCCGAGCTCTGTAACAGGTCAACCGCTTGCAGGGGGGTAGGGGGCCTTAATGCACATAATAAGGACCTAATAAGGCCTATTTAAGGAAGTATAGTCCCCTACCCCCCTCCCCCCTACCCCCCTAAGGGTCACTATGACCCAAGGGCGTCGNGGCTTTCGAGTGACCCCGAAGGTCCGAACACGGCGACAGCCACCGGGACAGTGAACGCAGGATGTCCGAGCTCTGTAACAGGTCAACCGCTTGTAGGGGGGGGGGGGGCGCACAATGCGCAGGGAAACACATGACACGTTCGCCAGTCTGACATCGCGCTGCTGCTGCTCCTGGCCTCCCAAGAAAAACGCAAACAGAGCCTCCCAAGAAAGAACGTAGACAGGCCCACAGGGCATGTTGAAGGATGTCTGGTGCTGTGGCAAAGTAGTTTGTAGAGTGTGTGGGCCCTATATGCGGACACAGAACACACCTAGGCCCACCTCCAAGCTGAGCCTCTAGCCGCCAAACGGTCGCAAGCAGTCCTGCCCCTGCTCCAGCCAGGTTTGTGCCGACGAGGTGTCTGCGAAGCCCTGCAGCAGGGTTGCCGACTGTTCCTCGGCAGCATCAAACAATGTACATATGTAGATGTAATTATTTCTCAGTTATATCGGAGGTGTTTTTCTGATCGCACGACAACGACGACAAGACAGGCAGTGGTATCGCTCACGGACAGCAATAGCAGCAACAGTCGACATGTAGGTGAGTAGTAACTATACTATTCTTAGTCTTCGCAGTTACAGTGCAGACAGGGGAAGGCAGAGTCGCCGTCGTAGTGGTAGTGCTATTCGTGGTCGTGGTCGTAGACGTAACCGTAGTCGTACGTGCGGCAGGTCGTGCTGCTGGTGCTGGTGGTGGTGGTCGCGATTCTGGAGACCGCAGTGTGGGTAGTACTCTTGCTTTATGTCAAAGGCTTCGGTGGACACAACAAAGACGGCCATGTAATTACTGCGATCTCTGTATCACTCCGTCAGTATTCTGGCTACATGTGTTTCTTTTATGTCGTACAAGCTACATTGAGCTGGAGGGAACATCAACGACTCACAGAAGTCCAGTATGGCACTCGGAAAATGCTCCCTGCAAAGAACCTCACGGGGCCCTGTCGAGCATCGGAATCCGAACCCTTGGGGGGACCGTGCAACACTCGCAACTGGGACATCACAGCAGTTCGCTTTTGGCCCTGCGACGTTTACGCGGAGTTTAGAGTTTAGTTGTTGCCCACAAAGCCTCTTTGAATTTCAAGGATCATCACCCGGTCTGTAGGCTTCCGCGATACCCAGCCCAGTCAGGTAGGAGACCACTGAGGATCCGAAGTCCTCCGGCCAACCAGTGCTTTCGGGGTTGCAGAGACTACAGAACCCGAGTAAAGCCTTACAGTCTGGAGCCCAAGCATCGTCGACAACCTGTTTTCAAGGCGCTCTGAAACCGGAAAGGCTGAATTCCAAACTTGCACTGGGAGGTATCTGGAATGGAAGCCCTACTTCCCCCCCGGTCCCCAAAGCAAGCTAGTCGTGAAACTGCAAGATCAAACACCGCTGCCTGCAGCCCCTATAAAGAATCTAAATACGAATGCCGCCNCCCCCCCCCCCCCCCCCAAAGATCCATGCGTTTATTTATTGTTCTACACTGTCTCTTGGTTTGAACCCCTATACTACCTATACTTTCACAAGAATGCAAACCCGAACATTGAATACTAGTGCTAGGTATTGCCTACCTCCCCCTTAACACCAAGAAACTTGAAACACACCTGAGCACAGTATACTGGTGCTAAATAGCACCTTTGCCTCCGCTACAAAGTCACTGGTGCTACGTATTAGCCCTGTTCCGGCTGTTGATGCAAAAAGATCTTGCTGATATTGCCTTTGCCCCTACTGAAACCGGAGTACTGTTGCTAAGTATTGTGCTAACACAAGAAGACCTACAGGCCTGAAACTCGAATAACATTCCTCTACTAGCACAATAAGACTTGCTGGGAACCGGCATACTAACTGCCTCTGCTCATGCTAGTAGCACAAACAAACCTACCTGAAACCGGAATTCCACCAATAAACATTGCTTCAGCCCCCTCTATGAACACCAAGAAACAAACCGGACACCCGATTATAGTGCTGTGGCAAGCAAGGTTGGAGCTCGAGACTCTATTTTTAGGGCGCGCCCATACTGCCAAAATCGACGGACCAAATGCTGCACACGATTTCAGGTTTCGGGCCGCCTCGGGCCTAAACCTGGAGCAAAATTTGGCCACTGAGTACTGCCTCTGATCTCTTTTCTGACAAGACCAGACTCCACAAGTCAAAGCAGGACGGTAGTATTCAGTATTGCTCATGATCCCTCTATTCACAAGAAGAACCCGACCTGAAAGCAACATACTAGTGCTGAGTATTGCCTAGGATCCTTTGCTTACAAGGTGGGACCCCGCCCGACAGCAAGACTGATGCAATGTAGTATGGCAGTCTCCGTCATTCTCTTACTCGGAGAACGCCCTACAGACCCACGAACAGTCATGATCCTGACTACCCGTGTGAATCTTTTAAACTGGCGACATCTCTTGAGATCTTGGCTGGCCCAAGTTCAAAACAGAATTATAGAATTGGCCCGCGGGATCTGCGTAGTCCCCCACCTGTACTTGACGTTGTTGTGGTTGGTGCTTTCGCTGTTGCTCGTGCTGTTAGTGTCGTTGCTGCTGTTGCTGTTGTGGTGTTGTTGCTGTTGTTGTTGTCCTTGGATGTAGTCACTAGTCATCAAAAGCACCGCTACGGTTCTTACTGTCAGTGCCATGCTTGATATCATAACTAATGAACCGTATCGTTAGCACCAGTATTATGATTACGACTATTATCAAACCCAAAGAGCTCCGCTTGTACAAAGCCAATCCATCCACCCCTTCTAGACCCTACACAAAGCCTCTCCACCCTGATTCATGCCTCCAAACCCTGCTGCATCCGCCTGGCACATGTTTGCACGTTTCCGAAAGCAAAGCCATTCCCAAAAGCCAACCGTCTCAAGACTTCCGGGAGGTCCGACGAGGCAGCATGCCTAAGAGTAGTAGACGATGTGTGTGTGTGTGTTTGTGTGTGTGTGTGCTGATTTATTTCTCTCTTCGCTCGCTTCCTTGGGGAAGAGTTCGCTGCGCGAACCCGCGCCGAGGCGGCCCCTTCCCCCCTCTCTCTCTCTCTCCTACTCTCCCTGCTTCTCCTTCAAATCAGAGAGGTATATACATAGTTATATTTGCAGCTTTGTATCTAGATTTGAAGTTGACACAGGCGTGCCGCTGTGCATGCAGTTCTGTGTGAAACCCTGGACCTACGGCCTGTATAGCAGTTCTCGTCCTTGCACAAACCTGCGCCCATAAAATGGGAAACGGCGACTTCAAGCCCGGGCCCGGAGGGATACCTCAAGTTTGCCCCTCCCCGCACCCTGCAGAGTTGGTAGTCCTGGCTCTCCAAAATCCAAGCCTCGGCGACGCAATGCAAGGGGGGTGGGCGACATGGTTTAACGTGTGGGGTTCAGGGCTCTCTGTTGCAAGGGTTTACCGGTTTGGTGTTTACGGAACTTCGGGCCTAGATGTCATCGACTGTTGGGGGAATCCAGGGCTCCCAGATGACGGGTTCTGGAAGGCTCTTGCAGCATGATTGAAGGGTTCCAAGTCCTGAACTTGAGAACTTGCCTTGGTCTTGCTGCAGTATCTACGGTCGTAGGACTGTGCGATAATGCCGGTTCCTGCATTTTCAGGGCTTGGGTTTAAGGTAGCGTTGTTGGCACGAGCTGCCTTGAAACGAGGGTTTCTCCTGCCACTGGTTTTGATGCTGTGCGTTTTTAGAGCAAGCTACATAAAACTCTGGGTATCTGGATCAAGTTTGCGTCTGCTTTTACAATAATCAGCTCGCTGCGAGGCCCCTGATGTCGAAACAACATTGGGATTGGAAGGATGCTAGAAGTGCAGAGCTCTGGCCCCAATAACTTTATGTGCCTGCGGGATTGATGTAGTTGAAGCTCAGCACCTGAATGATTTCGCTGAAGCCGTTCAATCCCAGCACACGAAGGCGCTCTACTGAAACACTTATCAGTTCGATCGAGCTACCTGGCTCATTTGCTTTGTCCTAGGTTGCGGGTTTACATTCAGGAAGGACGACAAATATCTCATCAAATCTCCCCACGAACCCAGGGTGATACTCGGAAGACCCTGAACCACAGGAGGCAAGACGTCTTACAGCCTCAGCCTCCAAAGCCTCTCGACATTCCGACTTCTCGACGTCGCTACATCTGTCTACCCTCTCCCTCCCGCACTCTCTCTCTGTCTCTGTCTCTTTCTTTGTCTTGCTATCTCCGTATTTTATCTGTCTTGCTCTCCCCTCTCTCTCTCTCTCTGCCTGCCCCCTGTTCCACTCTGCAGTTTTTCACAGGGTGCAGGTGCTGTTTTCGCGAAGCTCACTTGCTGTTTCTCGCTCTCTCCTCTCCCTTCCCACCGGGCCGCCTCTCCCAGAGACTCCAATATCCCTTAATCAAGGAATATTCCTGGAACCATCTTCGGGATCCTACGACATTTTAAGGTATCTTCCTTTAATGAAGGAATACTCCTGAAACCATCTTAGGGATCCTACAATATTTTAAGGTATCTTCCTTAAATAAGGGATATTGGAATCTCTTGGCTGTGACTCGAAGCCCCGAAACCCACAACCAGGGCCTACAGCCCAACACCGAATGCTCAATCCCCACACTTTACACCCTCCCCAAAAAACCAAGCAAGACACTTTTAAGGTCATATTCACTGCCAGGGGATTGGTCTCGCAATCTCCAACAGCCCTAGCAAGACATTCAGAAGGTCTGTTCGAACCCACTTAAAAGCCATTATGGACGGCACTGGTAGAACTCTAACAAGGTATCCCTGAAGCCCTGGTTTGAAACTGGGCTTGCTGGCTGCCAGAACACGACCCTGCGACCTGTTGCCAAGGATCCACAAAAAGAAGGCTGAGTAATCCCTAAACCTCTGAACCCCTGGCCCTACTTAAACCCTGAACCCTGAACCCTAAACCCCAAACCCTAAGCCCTGTCAAAGCATGGCACTCGCTTCCGAGCCCGGGTGATGCCGACGTACAAAGTCTTGAGCCACGCACACAGCAGACCGTGCTTGTCCTGTGAGACATTTCGCTTTAGGGTGAAGAGTTTGGGGGTTTTGGGGGTTTAGGGGTTTAGGGGGTTTAGGATCCATAGTCTCGTTATTTTGTGGGGTTTGGCGCGCTCAATATGTTAAGGTCCAGGGCGCACCTGCAGTTGCGTCACTACAATACGGCTTTGGGGCTTAGTTACAACACATTCTGGTTACGCTGGAGATCCTGAAAGATTACAAGTTCTGATTAATACATAGTTCAGAGCCAATTTTCGAGCCATGTCTAAGGTCGCTGAGCTGCCAAAATCCGTTTTGGAAGCGGGGCTGCTTCACTTGCCTGACTGTTGCAACTCATGTGAAAGCACTCAGCCACAACACAAAACCCCGTCACCCGAAATAAAGATCAAATTCCGAACCTTAAGCCCTAAACCTTCAACGGTAACTCCAAGAATCGGCCAGCCCCCACCCCCCCACCCCCCCAACAGTCCTTGTCGAAGGGTACCACCCGCTTCTTGTCCAGAGCAGAAACCTTTCGCAAGAAGAGCGGTCTCTGTCATAAGCTTCCTACCACTGCTGGCCAGCTTCGTATCCGAAGACTCGAATGCTAGTTAAGCCTAGGACCAACGCTGAAAGGTCAAGTTGAGCAGTCAACAAACATGCTCGACCACCAAGAGCAATAGGAAGGAGCTGTCATGCCAAAGTAAACCATGTAACTTCCAAATACGTCTTCCCATCGGGTGCTTAGGCGTTCAAAGTCCGCTGACCTTTCATCCGGCCTACTCCTGGAGTGCAGATTGCAAACGGAACCCTCACGTAGTCGTAGTATGTGTTACAGTCTGTTGCTGTTTGCAGCGGTAGTAGTAGTAGTAGTAGTAGTAGTAGTAGCAGTAGCAGTAGTAGCAGCAGCAGCAGCAGCAGCAGCAGTAGTAGTTCGGTGGTGGTGCTGCTGGTGGTGGTGATGGTCGTGGCAGTTGTGGTGGTGGTTCAAGTACTAGTAGTAGGAGGAGGAGGCGGGGTAGTCCTGGTGGTGGTGGTTGTGGTGATGGTGGTGGTAATGGGTTTCACGTATGAGCTAGTGACGCTTTCCAGGTTTAGGATTAAGGTCTGGACATATGCTGCGAGTGAGTCGGAAGCGCTCGCTCCTAGAAACTGATGAGCGCAGCCATTGACACCGGCGGATCTTTTGAGAAGAGTTGAGCTGCGCAAGTCTGTCTGAGCCTCCAAGTTGTTGGTCTCCATGAAGCCGAAGACTAAATTCCAAAGCTGCGTCGCTTGCGACTCGCTCGTGTCCTGTGCCGGGCAGCGCAACTCGGATGTTAAGGTTTCTTAGATTTGCTGCCACAATAGCAGAGCATGTCAAGAGAGTGAGCGAGCGAGAGTTCAAGACAAGTAGTTATGTCGGTAAGTATTTACTCCCCAACTTTGTATCCTAAACCCCAAGATCGGAATTGGACACAGACTGCACGTGAAACCCGATTAACAGTCATGACCACGGCGACTTTACGCCAAGAAACCCAAAACCGCAAGGGGCTCCTTGGCCATGTCGCTGAACGGGTCCAGCATCAGGACATCAAAGAACTCCAAACCTGCTATCGGCTTCGTGAAAAGTTTAGGGGCTCCAGGTCGATTACCATGGACAAGGATCAGACTTTCTTCGTTGTTTGAAGAAACCTGTTGCAGCATGCAGAACGAGGACACTACACAAGTTTATACTACATACCCCAATCTCTAGGGTAACGTACTCGAAGTTCTTCCACAAGAGTCTGGGTATCTAAAGACCCCATGCGAAGGAGCCCCTGACTCAAAGAATCATCCGCACATTTCTCTTAAAAACGGACAATTAAAACCGCAGCAGCTCAACCCCTGCTTTCCAAAATCACGCAACTCCGAGCCTTATACTCATTACATTCTTTCTTGCTGAGTTCATAAGCACCCAAAAGTACACACTTTCAGTTTCATAGTGGGTAATATTATCCCACAAAGTGTAAAGTCTGCAAAGTGTATCCACCCAGCTACTAAGCATTAGAACGGGGTTTGGGGGCGGCAGATAACCGTATATTACAGCAAGGAACAACAAGGAACACGCTTGGTAAATGCTTCCGGGCCCCTCTATAGAGTACCCTTTTCGTTCCTCCGGCGGGCCGAAAAGTTGACATGTACGCCCGCCGAATGCGTGGATAGAGCGGACATACCCTAAACCCAAACCCCCTTACAGCCATATTAAACAAAAGAACTTTAGTTTTACTAGGGCAAGAAAACGAAAACCGATTCCGAAGAACCCTGAAGTAAACCCCAAACCTCAAACCCCGTTCAACGCAAGTCCGGCCTTTGCAGTCCTGGACAGTCATGACCTCGGGAGATGCGGTTTGAGGGACTTCGCGGTTTTGGCTTTGGGTTTGTTGGTTTCAGCTTTGGGGGGGGAGGAACTTGTGGAGGCTTTGAGTTCTGGTGCTTTGGGGTTTTTAGGGTTTGAGAGTTCTGGAGTTTGGAGGCCTCAAAAGTTGGGATGAAGGTAGATGGGATGAAGGATCGCTTATATCAGGGCTCTTTTGTGGGATTACCCCACCTACCTGGATCCCACCCTTGGGGCCCTTTGAATAGTTTAGGCTTGCAGGATCGAGGATTTGAGACGTCGCGTAGGAGCGAACGATAACGTCGGAGCTGCCTCATGGCTGGTTGAAGGCTCTAACCAAAACTACCATAACCTACTGTTGTGTAGGTTCTAGTCAACCCGAACTTAGAATTCATCGAGCCCTAACGAAAAAG
The DNA here is from genome assembly GCA_003297005.1 of Symbiodinium sp. clade A Y106. NCBI lineage: Eukaryota > Dinophyceae > Suessiales > Symbiodiniaceae > Symbiodinium > Symbiodinium sp. clade A. The sequence goes on from BGNK01004059.1 coordinate 49,619, forward strand.
CAGGCTTTTCTTTTTTAAGGCACCTCCTAAACCCTTGACTCGCTTCTCGGGGCCGCTAGACAGGCGAGGCAAGATGCAAAGATATCGGGAGACTCTACACGGAGGGGCTTCTTACAACAAGGACCCGTAGAGCACCACCACCACCACCACCACCCCCCACCACCCCGCCAACATGTAAAATTGGGCACTCAAGGAGCCAAGGATTGCGGCAGCTTCTCTTGCATCTCCAGCTTTTTGGCCTCAGCTGTGAGTTTCTTGTTTCTGAGGATGTGGAGATCTCGCTCAACTTTACAAGCCTTGGGGATGTAAACGGTTCGAGAGCACGATTGGACTTCAAGCCTTTCCTGCTAAGATCAAGGTGGGGTTTGAGTGCTTATTCCGGGGCTCCAGGTTGGCTGGCCTCAAGCTGAATTAGCTGTGCAGAGAAGGTCGAGCTGCGTCTGTCTCAAGGATTGCAGTCTCAGCACGTCAGTACAGGTCTGCTGGTTGAGGCAACATCTTGCAGCCTGACTGTATGTGCTTATCATACATGTGCCGAACGTATCCATGCGTCGACCATCTGCCTACACATATGTGTATGTGAAACTATTTACCTATCTGCATATACCTATCTGTATAACTCATATCAGCAATCAAAAATCAAACAACACCTTTTGAAGTTCATCCGACAGATCTCGTTGTGTTTTGAGGCTCCAGTAGCTACGCCGTCTGCCGTAGGGCGACCAGGTTCAGATTATTCCGCGAATAGTCGTCCGATGGGCATGAGAAACCGAGCGTCGAGTCCGACTGTTTCTTCAAATCAGCATTCTCTGACTCATGATGGGCACGAGCACGTCTTGACGTCGGAACATAGTACCGCACGTATGTATTACTACAGCTTATATGTGTAGTTCCCCAGTGTTAGGCTCGAAACGCTAGGTACCGAATCGCGAACCGCTGAAACGAAGACTCGCTGACTAAGCTGGAATCCGGATACGCTCAACCGCTTCTAATCTAATCGGGTGGCCTCACTCCAAACAAGGACCACCTGCTTCGCCCCGAACTCGAGAACCGCCCCAGCAGTTCCTCAGCTTGTGGCCGAGGGAAGAGCTAGGGCTCGCACGTAGCGATGTAGCATTAGTCTAAGGATCGGCCCCCTTTGCAGCGCACTGATTTCAAATTCGCTGACAAAGTCCAAGCTCTGGGCAAAGGCGATTGACAGTCCACAGCTTCAGTGGGGCCGGGGGTTTGTGGAAAGTTCGTCTTCTCAAATGCATAGAAAGGCACTGCTTGAGGAAGAGGAAGCAGCAGCACTCCCCTCACTCAGCTCGTCAGCCTGGTTCTTGTTGGCGAAGATGATGTCCTTCACTATCCGTATCCCACAAAGCCCCAAAGCCTGAGAGACCCCTTAACACCTACAGAACACCAAAGCAACCTTTAGGCCTTAGGGCTTGGGCGCCGCTTCGCAGCTTTGGAGCGGAGCTTCAGTAGGGCGTTTATGGATCCATGGTAGAGTGCGCGCAAGATAAGGAAGTATGTATATATATATATATATATAGGTATATATAAAAATATTGGTATATACACATATATGTATAGAAATATTTACACATAATATATGTATATAAATACATACACATATTGTATATATATACATATAAATGAAAAAGTGTATACATATATGCATACGAACGTGTATATACATAGATACACATGTATTTCTGTGCACACGCACACTACACACCCATTTGTAGTCATCAATGCCCCCCCCCCTCCCCCCCGCAATGCGAGGGTTTTGGATTCAGGATGAAGTCTCGGCCCGGCTACGGCCTATCTTCAGCAGCCATCAGACCATCAGAATCTGGGAGTTTCCGAAAATAAGGGGTCCTTATTTGGGGGTCCTTATAATAAGGATCCTACTATTTAAGGTACTATATTAGGGTCCCCTATTTTCGGAAACTCCCATCTCTTACAGCCATGGAGGGATTGAAGAATAAGAGGATTAGGGTCTTTTTTGACGCTCACACTCGGCAATACCAGGCGAGGTCTCCAGAGGATACTGGGGTGCAGGATTAAGGATCAGGGTTCAGGGCTTAGGGTGCAGTCGGTGCCGCGGCTACGCTATGAGCCGGAAATGACCATAACGTTTCGGTTTCAGGTTTCTTGCAGCTGTAACATACCGGGTCCGCTCGTTCGGCAGTCTCTCCTTGTGACAGTGCTTACGTGCAACGTGCATCCCCCTGAGGAAATGCAAATCTGTGCTCACGAATAAGTATTCTCCAAGAGCCCTTTCTACAATCACCAAAACCCGAACACCAACCGAAACCTTGAACCCCAACATCCCCAACCCTGAAACCCTACTTCGATGTGGTCCTGGGCTTTCTCCCATGACATGCCGGTCAGAATCTGAGGTGGACTGCCTCAGTCTCAGCTAGGCTTGCGGGTGTAGGTTGTTTTTCTTAATAGGCTGTAGGGTTTTGTAAACCAATAGGTTTAGGGATTTATTGCGGAACCTTCAACCCTAAATCCTTAAACCCTAGTACTAGACTAGAATTGGGCTGACCCTGCAGGTAGCATTCGCAACTCAAGGTTTTGGAGGGAACAGTGGACTCGCAGGAGTTTATTTTGCACTTGCAGGGTTTGCATGGCCATTCGACGAAGACATGACTGAGGGTTCCGAAACCCAGAGCGGTTTTAGGGGTCTTGGATGAAATTATCTAAGGTTTACGGTTGAAGTGTTATGGGCTTAGGGTTCACGGGTCTAGGGTCATGGGTTCAGCTGTGTGGGCTTTCAAGTTCTGGATGTCGCATGGGATGCCAATGACATTACAATAGTTGGAGTGTAGCTAGATGGGTAATGGATGGGATTTCAGCTCTGTTCCAAAATGCCTGGCTGATCGTGTTCTTTGTGACTGCTCCTTTGGACTGTTCTGACTGCTTCCTGGAAATGCTTATTCAGGCCGCGCCGTACATGCATCAGGAGGCGAGCCGTCTTCAAGCCAGGGTTTTTCGCTTCCTCTAACTTTGACAAGAAACCCTCAACCGCAAACTCCAAGCCTCGGTGGAAAACCCAGATTCGTCAACCCCAAGCCCAGAACCGAACCTGTTCCATTCCGGGAAAGCCTGCCAAGACTTTCGCGTTCTGAGAACGCTTTCAACGATGCAAGGCTCGGGGTTACTTGTTTAAATGCAATCAAGCCCGTTTAACGGGTGCAGGTGCATTGATCTTCCGTCTGGATTTTGAGTCTTGCAATCCTGCAGTGTTGGATCTAACCTTCGCCTGACTAATAGCAGTATGCGTCGGCAGTAAAGGACTTTCTCGGGTGTGGGTTCGAGGCCGTAAACCGCTTAGACGCATAGGGCTTCACAAGAACAGGGATGTTGGCGATATTAGTCTAGGGGCCTGAATAAGTACCAATAGTGTTCCTTAGTATATACCCCGAAATCCAGATTTAGTCATTAGGCGCCCGTTATGACAAGCCATTCTGCGAGTGCAGGAACTGGGCGCTAGCAGGGAATTCTTGGAACAGAGGGGGCCCTGCAGGGTTCAGGGCTTTAGGGCTGAGGGGTTTCGGGCTTGGCCTAGGTACTCCAGACATCAGTCATCACCTATTGTCCTCGTGCCGGCTCTAGATTTTTATTTCTCGGGCACCCCAGCAGTGAAAGCCTAAACCCTTTAGTAGAGGGACAAGTCGAGGTGCAGGGTTGAGGGGGTTTAGATAGGGCCCCAAACAAGCACATAAGCAAGAATAATGATAGGGATATCCCGTATAAACGCCCTTATAATGAAGCCCAATAAGGTAGGGGTTTCCCTATAAAATGCTTATGTTTATGTGCTTTTTGGGTCCCTAACTAGAGGCTAGCGGATTTAGGGTCGGGTTTGGGGGGGCTTGGGAGGTTCGGATTCGAGGTGCACTTATCTACCCAGACCCCCGGGAGGATCTGAAAAGTAGATCCCCATAATTTGGGACCCTATACTACTAAGGGTGCTTTATAGGAACCCCCATTAAGGGATCTACTTTTTGGATCCTCCCGGGGGTCGGTAGCCCAAGAATGACCCAGTCGTAAGCAATCCCAGGCGCTAGATTTTACTCGAGACTTTTCTCGCGGCAGCTTGTCGATCTTATCCGGGAAAAGGCCGGTAATGATATCCTCAAGAAAGGGTTACTTAGGGTTCAGCTTGCAGATTCTAGATGTCTATTGCCAGCCGTCTGGAAAAGACATGCTATTTTTGACTGCTCGACTGTTTCAGCCCTCACGGCTCGGCAACCAAGCCGGGCAACATCCCAAAGGTCGATGCCCAGTTAGACAGTTGAGGGTCCATGTAGGGTCTGAATATTTCCTGAGTACCAGTATGCCCTTACAACCCCTGTGTATTTGTACTTTAAGATAACCCTGTGAAGGCTGGCTGCTGCATTGGAGGTTTAGAGCCCTCTAAACGCAAGGCACTGATCGCCTGCCGGTTATAACTGAACTATCAACAGTACTGATAACAAGAACGACCGTAGTAAGGATGATCGCCAACAGAACAGTTCGAAAATTTAAACAAGAAGTGAACAAACGCACAGTTAAACAACACAACATCAGTGCATGCACAGACAAACAAACAATCAACATACACACATGAGTTATATGCAAACGAGAACAACTTGCAGTAGCTGCATCTATTGGTAATCATAACGATAACAATGGCTATCCATACCCATAACAATACTCAGGAAAACCGTTACTTGACTTGAATAGGGAGCAGGTCATGCCTGAAAACGCATCGAGCCTTTGCTTACCGTGACGGTTGCTGCACAGTTCCCCATCCTAATAGACAAGGGTAACATATACTCCTAATAAGCCCAACGTTTAGCTTTGCAAACAAACTACGCACCCACCCAGACTTGGTCATCAAGCAAGACTCCGCGAGGGATCAGTGAAGACCCCACAAGGACGACCCTAAATCCCATAGAACCCCTTCATCGAGATCATGTTTAGTTTTTAGGCAAGAGGGCACCTCCTAAACGCAAACCCAAAACCCTGGTCCAGAATGGCAGAGGCCAGCTCCAATATGCCATGAGTGGAGCGATGGTTGTGCGTGAGGTGGTTGATATCCGGAACCTGCGGCAGAAGCGGCGATCTTATTCCCCAAAGAAGCTTTGGGGGGCTTGCTGAGGGCACCGGTTGGGAGGGCTACGGCTTTGGGCTTCGGGGTTCGGGTGTCCCGAACGAAGTCGGTGAAGGGTTGGCTAAACACAAGCTGTGCCTTCCCTCGCCGGCACAGTTCAGTGACTTGGCTTGCTCTTGCCACATGGGTCTGGCTTTCACAAAATCAGCCGATATAGGGGCCTTAAGTGTGGCTCCTTTGTAGTATAGTCATAATACGGAGCCCTGAGGCATTACATTGGTAATTGTTTAGGCATCTATACTACCCACCCCCCCTGCCGCCCTCTCGTGGAGCCATCTTAGACGACTGGCATCTTGAACAGCGGCATCCCGCCCCGTGAGTGCACAAGCGAAGCCGCAAAGCAGCTTGTTGCAAATACGAAAAAACCCTTTAAGTCCATTCCCCCAGACCTAACTTCACAAATCAAAACCCAACACCCGCCCGGACTGACGCCACACTCCAGCCCTGAAGCCGTAATACTCAGTCCAAAATCCAAGAGAAGTCTTACAGGCTGATCATCCCTAAATGCTGCTAACTCGTAATCATTAATGTGCAGGTCTGAGTAACTGCTACTCGCATTCCTGCTTATTACAATACAGAAAAGGACGCTGTGGGAGCCCAAGTGTAATGTTAAGGCCCTTTGTTAACACCGTACAAAACCCCGTAAACCCTTTTGAAACACTCGTAAGCCCCTGCAAAACTTTTCCAGGACCCTTACGCAGTTTCAACCATTAAGCCGAGAGGTAGCCAGACCTCGCACACTGCTATACTAATAATGAGAATAAGGCGACGAAAAATCTAATGCCATTGAAAACCCTAGTCTAACCCGTCCTAAATCGTGAGTCTGACCTCTGTCCAGATTGCGGGTGGCCGAACCGGAGTTACTGTGGCAATCGGGTCTTCCTCTGCAAGCGGCGCGATGATGCTCCTGCTCAGTAGTTTTAAGGTTTAGCATTAGGACTGGTGTTTAGAATTGAGAGCTCAGCAGGTTAGGATTGAAAGCTCAATGGGCACGAAGGGTGTCTTCAAGCCTAGTGCAAAGATCCTGGGCCCTGCGAGCTTGCTGCAAGCTTTTGATGGCCTGTAGTATAGGGGCCTTAAAAATGATTACCTATACCATTTTGAGGGTTCCTTATTGTAATATACCCCAAACCCCTGCTCTAATTACATTAAGGCCTCTATACTATACGACTTGGGCCTCCACGGTGCTGCATGCTTTCGGCGCCCTTCCTGCAACAGGCCTGCCACTTCGCCCCGGAAGTTGGACCCTGGACGCCCTGGACCCTAAACCCTAAATCCTAACACCCTAAACCCCACCCTCAACCCTAATTGTATGGGCCGCAAGAGGCTTCGATCCGACTCTCACTTGGGCTGCGGGGCCTGGAGAGCTCTAAGCCCCTTAGACCCAACACATAAGTCGGGTTTAGGGTTTAGGGGTTTAGGGTTACCACACACATCAACACTTTTATAGCCCCCCTCTCTTGGGTTTCAGACTATAGTGCCAATAAAATTGTGAAAGGAACCCTTCAGAATTCGGTAAGGTTCCAGGTGCCACAAACTGGCAAGAACCAAGCACACAGTACACATGCCCGGTGCTGTCCTCAAACATACAGGTTGCAGATACATTGATACATCTTTTCCACAACGGAGCTCTGCGACTTCACAGCAAGACGCTCTTGGAGTAAGGCGCTCCAAAATGGCCAAGATCATCTAGTCTGCTAGACGGAGTCTTGCGGGTCTTGCGGCTTCGAAATGTCAGGTATCCACAAGCCCGAAACCATGCTCCTACTGCTGCGTCCGCCTCTACGACGACAACTTTAAACCATTCTACACCCTTGAGGCCTAAATCCCTAAATCCCTGAAGCCAACAACCCTAAAACCCTAAACCACCAGCAAAGGATTTTAGGTTTCAAGCTCCCTTCTCGTTCCCAACGCTCCGGCTCATCCCCAGGCCGCAGGAGGAGCCACCGGCATTGGGCTTGCCAGTAGGGCAGGGCAACTTGTCATAGTTGCCGCCGCCTTAAGTGCTCAGGATCCAGGTCTCATTCATCAGGGGCCTCAAAAGGTGGGATGAAGGTAGGTGGGGTAATTCCAAAATAAGAGTCCTTATATAAGGGATCCTTAATCCTACCTACCTTCATCCCACCTTTTGAGGCCTCCGAATTCAGGGGCCGGGATAACTAAGAGACAGGTGTTCCCGTAACGACCCTGTATAGATACACTACTATATACCCTCAAAAAATCCTGCTAGCTACCCAGACCTCCATTTACTACGATACGTCGAATATAGGGGCCTGGATGGCTAGAACAAGTTGTGAGACATCTTCTACCATATGTAAATTGAAGAACCCTAAGGAATAGTATCAGCACTTGCTTAGAAACCCTAAACTCTAGCAAGCTTTAGCTATACGCTGACGCTCGGATATTCAGTGCTTGTTCGATGCGCACCGTGGGGCAAAGTCAGGCAAGGTTACGGGCTGGGGGTTTAGGGCTAATCATCTGGACATGTCAGAGCTTCCGAGTTCATAGCCACGAGATCTTTGACGGCTCCGTTTACCAAAGCGGATGTCATCGGGAAACCCGGTGCCAGATGTCATTGGCGACGAGTTGTGCACCGACGTATGTGTGAACAGCTTTTGTCACACTTTACGCCCATTACCCATTAAGCTTGAACATAGCTGTACCATCTACTTCCTTACGCTGGCAGCGCAATTCAGTTCTGGCATGCTCCGATGATAGTTTTAGAAAATGCTCAGCCCTGATACTGATACAAACACCAAATACCGGGATCCCCACTCAGTACAAGGAAGGACCCCTGAAGAAGGTGACTGCTGATTGAAGACCCCCCCCGTCTTTCCGCAGTTAAGCTTGGATTCACATGCATGCATAACCTTAAGGGGGGCTGAGTACCCTAGGCCAAAAAAAGCTAATCTTACCAGCCCGAAACAACTAACCTTCAAGGAACCTCTAACTCTAACCCTCAAACCCTGAACCCGAAACTCCTAAACTCTAAGACCCTGAACCCCAAACCGCTGAAGCCCTAAAATGACAAGGTACAGATGTCGAGCCTGCTCCTTAGCCCCTTCGTGCAGCCCTGCTTGAGCTTTTTGCAGGATGCCTCCAGCCTGTCATAGCCTTCAGGGTTTAGGGTTCAGGAGTTTAGGATTTATGGTTCAGGAGTTTGGGGTTTGGGGTGGGGTTTAGGGTTTCAACTCGCGCACTGCAGGCACGGATCCAGGGTCTAGGGTTTAGGAGTTTAAGGTTTTTGTTGGCCTCCTACTTCGCAAGGACGAGCCCACCGGGTTCAGGGTTGACATAGGGCTGGGCGCATCTTCCATCAACCATGTTAAATAGATGCTAGTAGTACTCAGGCTTCTACTGTACTGGGCCCCCTGGTGTGCTGAAGCTACCAGTTTGAGAATTCAGGCCAACAGTGCTAGTTGCGGGGGACTTCATGTCCATGTGTTGTGAGCTGCAGCCAACAGAAGAGGATGGCGAACATGCCCTCAAGACCAAGCTTGAAATCCTGAAAACACTACACGTCACTAAACCCTCAACGGAAACTGTTAACCTAAACATTCCACCAGCCTGGAATCGGAAGCCGAGTTGCAGCTACCATTTTCGTCCCCACCTCAGAGTGTCGCTGTCGCTCAGATTCGGTCACTCCAGAGCGGAGAGGCTTGGCAGATGCATGGATCTGCAGTTTGATCAAGTGCAGTGTTGAACTTAGTTCTTTCGGCGAACAGACCGGTTGCGATGATTCCGACAACGAGCAGGGACAAGCTCGAAGTGTTGCTGCTCACTCGATGAAACACCGTGCTGCAGCTGCAGCATTGTGTATTTCTTGCGTTCACAACGTCCTTTGGCCAAAAGCAGCCTCGAATCTAGAACGGCCTGTGAACAAGATGCATGTGCTGTCGAAGCACACTGCCCCATGTATTACGCGGACGAACTTCCCACTTGCAAATTCCGGCACTTCAAGCCTGTGACGAGAGCATACAGAAAAGCAGCCAGTAGCATTCTCCATCCTGCTTGCAAGTTTACCGAAGGCAGCTCGGACTTCGGGATTTAGGGTGGTCATCTCAAAAATCTCAAACTTTAGCAGTATGGATGGGGTGTGACTGCATCAGCAGTTTTCTGCGAACATGAGCACAACCCCACCCACAAGCATGCAGCCACACACACACAAACGCACACAGATACAACCATACGTACATGCATTGCGTCGATACATGCATACTTACATAGGTACATATGCATACACATACATATACACACACGCATGCACATGCACATAATACACATACACACACACATACATACACGTACATGCACATACATACAGTTACATACCATACATACATGCAAACACACATACATACAAACAGACAAACACACATACACAAGCATACATACATACATTCGTACATGCACAGACAGACAGACAGGCAGGCAGGCAGGCCGGTAAACAACTAGTCAGTAACACCCAATCCTTGTACGGTGCAAGCTTAACATGGCATAAGATAGCATAGCACAGCATCAACATAGCTGAACCTCCCGCTCCACCACATTCCATTCGGTTCTACTACAGTACTTTACGTTACGTTGCAATATGTGCACAGACACAAGTTTCCAAACAGACGTATACAAACACGAACAAGCAAACATACGTGCACCAACATACAGCCACACCCACCCACCCACCCACACCCACACCCA
>BGNK01004059.1:59595-71466 GCA_003297005.1 Symbiodinium sp. clade A Y106
CACACACGCGCACACACACACACGCGCACACACACACACACGCGCGCACACACACACACACCCACACACACACACACGCACACACACACACACACACACAAACAGAAGCACAGGGACAAACAGGCACGCAGGCAACCACACAAACAATCAAACAGCCAGGCAAACACAACACCACACTAACAAACAAACACACAAACAACCAACCAACCAAACAAACAAACCTAAGCATACAAACAAACTAACAAATAAGCAAACTTAAACAAATAAACCACACAAGCAAACAAGCAACCCAAAAATCAAACACACAACCCGAAAACCAAGCAACTAAGTAAACAAGCAAGCATGCAAGCATGAAAAACGAACAAGGATGCAAGCAAGCAAGCAAGCAAGCAGGCAAGACAGGAAGCAAGCACACACAATACATACGCATGTATATCTTAACTCTCTCTCTCTCTCTCTCCCTCTCCCTCTCCCTCTCTCTCTCTCTCTTTCTTTCTTTCTTTCTGCAGGGCATAGGGGTCACTGCGCGTGACCCTCAGGCCTTAGGCCCGCCCTACCACCCATTGTTGTTAGTTTTTCCCTCCGAGTCGGAGGCTTTGGGGCTTCACAACAGAAGGCACTGTACTACCAAGTCTGCTCCCGGTTGTTAGCAGCAAGCCCCGACCCCGAACACCAGGGACCCCCAACGCGCATCCCGGCCTCGTCTCCGCGCCCCTATGGCAACCATCACATCCTATCCCTGCGGGGCTTGCTGTAAGAACACGGCGACGTGTTTCCACTACGTCTGCCTCAAGGCTGTGCGGTCCTTGGGGCCCCCCGTCGGCAGCAACAAAAGCACAAAACAAAAAGTAGTGTAGTCTCTCTCTCTCTCTCTCGCTCTCTCCCTCTCTGCCGTTGCATCCAGAGGGTCTAGCAGCGTCAAGCAACACCGGTTGTTTATGTAAAGAGTATTTAGTAACTTATAGAACACGTATGAGCTGTACCGATGGCTCGTTGGTTACATGTGCGAAGAAGACTAGAATGGTTCGCTCTGCTCGGTTGTGTTTCGCGTTACGCCTAGCCACAGATCCGCCAGACGTGGTACTTGCCGTTGCAGATGAACTCAAAGCCACCTTTCCGGATCTCACACTTGCCTGAGGAGAGCGACGTGGGAGTTTCTTTGCACCTTAAATGGGACGTCCTTGTAACAAGGTTAGCTACGCTTTGAGGTCCATATTGGCGATCCCCCCCTGCTGAACCTCCTTTTGGCTGTAGGATGTTGGGCTCAGAATATGGAGGGCCTGGGATTTGACTTGGCCAGCCCAGCCCGAGCCCAGCAACGATCCTAGCAGACAGCTAAGCTAACTTTCAACCCCAACAATTTTGCGCCCAAAGCCCCACCAAGCTTAAGTCCGATGGCCTTGAGCCCTCGAAACCCTCCCTGAAGCCCTAAACGGCCCTAAACCCTCGAGGCCCATGCCTTAGTCCGGAACTCGTTTACTTCCACCCAAAAGGAAAGGGATTAACGTTGAACTTCCCATCTTGGATTGGCTGACAAAGCCGAAAAGATAGAAGTATAGGACTAGCTGGCTAGCTCATCAAAAACGAGGTCGGTGAACTTTGCAAGTAAGAACCAAAAAGCTTAAAATGCAGGACTGACTTACAAGAACCCAAAAGCTTTGTAAAATTGGGCTTGGGGCCAGCAAGCCTCAAGGATCGGGAGCGGGAGCCGTAAAGCCATGAGCCCCAGACCGTAACCCCCAAGATTTCTGAGTTTTGGGCCCTCGAGCCTTGGGCCTTGAGATGCAGTCTCCGTCTGCCGAGCTGCACATGTTGCACTTCAAGGCCTTCTGCTCCTGGGTTTAGAGGTTTGGCCTTCTGGGTTTTCTTGTCTCCCACCGAGCTAGGAGGGGTTCTTGGTGTAGGGTAATCAGGGTTTTGGGCTTAGGGTTCAGCATTTAGGCGGGTGACATGTGATGCCCGCAGGGGCCTGCATGCTTCTAAACAGCTTTTGGGGGTACATCATAGCGGGACAACGCTGTTGCTCATACTGCTGCTGTCTTGACTGCAGTACAGCAAACTACTACGACGACCACTCCGCCGACGACGACTACTGCGACTAGGACGACGACGAAAACTGCTACTGCTCACTACTACCCCTACAATTTACCACGGCGACGATGGCCACGACGACGACTAGTACCAAGTGGTAGTGTAGTACTAGTGGTAGGAGTAGTAGAAGAAGAAGTAGCAGCAGTAGCAGCAGCAGCAGCAGCAGTAGTAGTAGTAGTAGTAACCGCAGCAGCAGCAGCAGGACGAGCAGGAGCAGTTGCAGTAGTAGTACTCGTACTGGTAGCAGTAGAAGTAGCAGTAGAAGTAGCAGTAGAAGTAGTAGTAGTAGTAGGTGTAGGTAGTAGTAGTAATAGTAGTAGTAATAATAATAGTAGTAGTAGAGTGGTAGTGGTAGTGGTAGTGGTAGCAGTAGTAGTAGTAGCAGTAGCAGTAGCAGGAGTAGGAGTAGGAGTAGGACTAGGACTGGGAGTGGGAGAAGGAGGAGTAGGAGGGGGTTGGTGGCTACAATATTACTTCCACGGTACTACTACTACTACTACTACTACTACTGCCACCACTACTTCTACTGCTACCACCACCACCACCACGACTACTATTACTACTACTACTACTACTACTACTACTACTACTCCTACTGCTACTGCTACTGCTACTGCCACTGCCACTGCCACTGCCACTGCCACCACCACCACCACCACCACCACTACTACTACTACTACTACCACTACCACTACCACTACCACTACCACTACCACTACGACGACGACGACTACTACTACTCCTACTGATGATGATGCTGCTGCTGCTACTACTACTACTACTACTCCTACTACTCCTACTACTACTTCTAGTACTGGGTACCACTACCACTACTGCGGCTACAGCTGCTAGCGGATCGCACTCTCGCAGGCCTGCGACGACGGCGACTGCCCAAGGTTAAAAGCTTTATACCGCTCCGCTGAGCCCTGAACCCTAGGATTTCAGCAACGAGGAACCCCTTCTTCACCGACACACAATGATCTTGGGCACCTTGAGACTTCATGTTGGCTAATGAGGACTTCAGTCAGTGTATGCTGGGGGGCCGACAAAAGAGCCTTTTGAGATAGTCAGGTTTGGCGTTCGCTGATGTGCGACGCGTTGGCACCCTGCTCCCTACTAAAGCACATTTTGTAAAGCACCTCTCGAGGACAATTAACAAGTCACCTCCGCCTTATTGCAGTATCAATCAGGATGCTAAAGCCCCAGTCGCACACGCCTAGACTTCTTGAGTGGTTGGTCTGCAGAGGCTGCAATCATTGAATATGGCATCCAGCGTGCTTTACACGGCTTGAAGTTGAAACACTTAGCAACAACTTCCGACACTCCAACAAGCCCAGATCCCAGTACCCAAACCGTCACCATGAATACCCTTCACAAGCTGACCCAGCAAAGCATCTTTCTTTTCGACCTCTGTCGTGACTCGTTCACCGAGGAATTCCTGCAATGTTTTTCGGCTGTTGGAAGTTGAAAGTAAATTACATGCGAAAGATTTTCAGGGATTGCAAACAAGGCTCTTTGACGATACTGTCAGGCATTGAAAAAGCTCTGTCCGGTGCCACACAGATGGAACATGCCCTCAACCGGGTTTCGGGGGCATGTGCCGCAGGAAACCTTTTTTTCAAGAAACGTGTTTCTCTTTGGACAACGATTTCACTCCATCAAAATTAACAGCAACAAACATAACCTGCTTTGGACATTGGAATAACAGAAGTAGCTCCCTGAGAACATGGCGGCAGAAGAAAGAACGAGCTCACAGTTCTGTCTTTGAAGGGCATTTGGCACAAGGTAGAACGAGCATCCAGTGGATTAAGTTGAGGTTGGAAGGGGTTGTTGGCAGGAGGTGCCGGCAGCTGAGTACGCCGGGCGAATGCCGCCTCCTTGCCTTTTGCACCTGGCCTGCAGCGACTCCATCAGGACGAACACTCCAACACAATCACCTAGTGAGTGAAGTCCCTAACCTCTTTTACCCTAAACCCTACGATCTCAACCAGAAAAATGGCATGCCAAGAAGTCCTCAAAGAAGAGGCGACGGATGCTTTCGAAGCGGAATTCGACACCTGTGGGACACGATCTCGCAATTCGGATGATGCAGGAGATGCTTGTCCAGGGTTTACGGGATTCGTGTTCGGGGTGTAGACGTTAGAGTCGGCACATGGGACGACAGTCCTGACAAACTCAGATAGGGTTCACGGCCTTGAGTTTAGGGATGCATCTTGAATATCGCAAGCTTGTACTAATGCCGGAAACTCTAAGAGATTAAGGTTCCGCCAAAGCTCCTCTACCAAGCAAACCCTGCTCCTGCATTTAGCAGGAGCTTTTGCGTGAACTAATCCTAACGGATCGGTTCAATAATATGCTGCAGAACAATGGGCTAGATGAACACCAGGCTTAGGGCTTCGAGGCTTCCAGCATTTAGGGCTTAGGGCTTTACAGTTTTTGAGCTGCGCTCAACTCGCCTTTGGAGATGGTCTGAGCGGTGTCTCCTGCGAACACGAAGCCTTGTTCCCGCTCAGATACCTGCAGCGGCATGGTTCTTTTTAAGAAGTAATCTCGTCTGTACTGACCTCCTGTCAGGGACGCTCTTGTTGCACACAAGCTAATACTTCCGTTCGAGCTAAATCCCGCCCCGTAGTGACACTGCTACTACTGCTGCTGCCGCTACTACTACTGATGCTCCTCCTCCTCCTACTAACTACAATGTAACTACAACTAAGTACTACTAACTACGACTCAGTACTACTAAGTTACTAACTACTTCTACTACTACTACTACTACCACCACTACCACTACCTCTACGACGACTACTACTACCACTACTACTACTACTACTACTACTACCACTACCACAACCAGGTTACCACAACCACAACCACTGCCACTACCACCACTACTACTACTGCTACTACTACGACTACTACTACTAATCTACCACGACGACCACTACCACTACCACTACCACTACTACTACTACTACTACTACTACTACTCTGCTACTAATCTACCACTACGACCACTACCACTACCACTACTACTACTACTACTACTACTACTAGTACTAATACTACTACCACTACTACCGCTACTACTACTACTACTACTGCTACTACTACTACTAGTAGTAGTAGTACTACTACTACTAGTACGAATACTACTACCACTACTACCACTACCACCGCTACTACTACTACTACTGCTACTACTACTACTATTACTACTACTGCTGCTAGTACTACTACTACTACTACTGCTACTACTCCTGCTGCCAGTGCTGCCGCTACTGCTACTACGACTGCTTCTTCACTGCTTTTGCTACCGCTTCCATTACCAGTACTACCACTACCACCACCACCACCACCACTACTAATACTACTACGACTACTACTACTACTACTCCTGCTGCTGCTGCTGCTGCTGCTACTTCTAGTACTACTACTACTACTACTACCATTGCTGCTACGAGCAGAAACGGCACCAAGCGGCCGAGCTAAAGTTATGCAGGAACCATCAGAACTATGCGCTCGCGTGTCGTATTGGCCAAACTTTCATCGCATCGTCAGAATCAGAATGATAAGTCGACACTTGTGGGAATTCACAAACATATTTCCACACCTAACGGCATCTGGATATGATGTTGTAGAACTACTACCAAGTCGGAGCCAAGCCTCGAAAGGGCTACTGCCAACATTCAGGGTTTAGGGTTTAGGGTCTAGGCCCTGGATATCCATTTTGAAAGGTACGCTAAGCCGCTAGGAAAGGGCTCCTGCAAGCCGACACCTCGAATCCCGTCAGCTGGCATCTTGGAACACGGAGCCGCTCCTCAAAGCCTCAAGAATTAGAATAGGGTTTTTGGGGGTTCCTTATGATGATGAAAGTATAATATACACCCAAACCCTATTCTAACTATAGTAGAAGCCAGAAAGTTGGAACATCATTCTCCTCATGCCCTTAAGGTAAATTATAAGGGATCCTAGCACGAATCCTCCTAAAGCCATGTTCCAACTTTCTGGCTTCTACTATATNATAGTAGAAGCCAGAAAGTTGGAACATCATTCTCCTCATGCCCTTAAGGTAAATTATAAGGGATCCTAGCACGAATCCTCCTAAAGCCATGTTCCAACTTTCTGGCTTCTACTATATTACGCCCCTACATTAACCTCTGCAGACCAGCTGCCAGCTTCAGCAGCAAGAGTTCAACCGGAAGAAGGTCCTGGTCGGTGCTGGTGCTCACGAACTTAGGGGTCGGAAGAATCAGTCATAGTATCCTCTATAATATGATGATGTACCCCAACACGCCTGCCTACTTACTAAGGTTTCCTGTATTAGCTTTGCTGTAGTCTTGCAGCAAAACGGCATCGGGACTGGGGCCTTGACTCCACTCGCCGGGCAAAAAGCGCCGCAGACAAACGCGACACCAAACAACGCTCCGGGCAAAAGTAAGATGACATGGACGAACAACAGTTCGCGCGCTCACCAATTCCACTGTCCAGGCCCTGTGCAAGACAGGAGCAACCTTGAATGAACATTCCGAGGCATTCTCAAGCTAACAAGTCCCACACCCACTGCCGGGACTGCGGTCTAGGATTTGACAGCTGCATGTCCTGAACCTCATCGATCAGGACTCCACAGAACCTAACGGAGCTCAAAGGCTGGAGTCCGTGCTACAGGAACTCCAATACTTTGGGATTGAGGGCGGTTGGAAGCTTACATGTTCAGGGTCTGGTGAACTTCTGGCCATGCCTTCCAGGAATCAAGGAACACTGCCGCGACATGTGGAGGGTTCCTGCTGAGGACGTTGGTTTAGTATAGGGGCCTTAAGAATTGGAAAAGGGTTTTGGGTCCATTCTACCATAAATATATGACCCACATCCCCCTCATCCATGTCTGGCGCCTCCATCCAAACGCCCATAGTTCCGACCACAATAATCCTAAACTCACCCCAAACTCTACACTCGAAAACTCCCTGACTTGACGAAGGTCTTCTTGCGACCCTCCAATCTCCGCACCCTTTGCTGGATTTTGCGGTGCTAAAATCCGAGTTTCTTAGACTTTTGAAGACTTGGGAACCCTTTGTTTTGACAAAGGCTCGACGCAGAGAACCTGAGTCCTGCACTTGCGCACCGGATCTTTCATGCCCTCCTTCTCTGCCCTGCGGAGGATGTTGCGCGCGGCATCCGTGCCTGGAGCTTTTCTTGGGAAGATCGCAGGAGAAGAGGTGGCCCATCCTTTCTCCCAAAACGTCCACGAGGATTCCTACCATCGCTTGCTGCGGCAAAGAAATGCAGCATGGAGATTTCAGAAACGGGTTCAGACGGCCTCTCATGTTGAAGAACTTAACACTGGAGCGAAGGAAATCGGTGGTTCTCTACAGCACCATAGCGGCCCAAAGAAGGCTGCACCCCTGGCAGCCCAGTACACGGATCTTCATGTTCCGAGACTTCCACGACTGCTCGTGATGCTGATGCTGCAACTAAATTCTCGAATTGGGATCGCTCTCTCTCTCTCTCTCTGCCTGCCGTGCCATCCTCAAGGGTCTCGCTATGCAAGGGCACGCAATGGCAGGCCAGAATATCTGGAGGCACAGCGCGAACGCAGAACCTCCGTCATTCGTCGAGCCCACCCAACTGGCCAAGAACTGACCTCAACAACCACGTTCCGGGCTGCCAGGCCTTCAACAAGATAAGGGCATGCAGCTTTCTACAGACTGAAGACCTCCGGCAATCAACAATCGGACTGTTGGGAAGATGTGACAAGACAACGGTACACATATTAACTAACTCTGATTTGTGCGTCTTCCGGCGCAGCCACCATCTCGGTGACGCAACGTGCTGAGAATCAAAGCTCAATCAAACTCCCGATCCACAATCCAGATCTCCTGCCCAACAAAAGTTCCTTGCACATCACACCGTCGATTCCCAGGTACTGACGTTCTGCAACCCACTGGACATTGTATCGATGTCCGCAAACGGCCATGCCGCATGAACGCAACTAATGAGGAAGGCAGGATGCCCAAAATGTTGAGGTCTGAGGTCCAGGCCTCACTGCCCGGGCACCCCCCAAGTCGCCCAAGTCGAAGAGAAGACGAAAACGAGCCAGGGCATGATCATCCCTTCGTCAAGTCGCCGGAAAACATGACTCAATCCCACACCATCTGTGCAGGTGATCCCACCTCTCAGAATACCACAGCCAGAGCGGGCATGACGCGAGTGAGCTACACCCTCACAGAACTGCTGAAATGAGGAGCAACCCTCAGCATGCAGCTGATCAAAGTGACATGGCCTACACGAAGCTAATCGCTGGGAGCGATAAAGCACAATAATCACCTGATGGCAGAGGTGACTTGCGAAGAGAACATCTCGAGGCGGCTTACGTCTGGACACTCGCCGGTGGCCGAAAGCTAATTGGGATCCGCTCCCTACACTGGGACTTTCTGCTGCTTTGATCACTGTCGTCAACCAATGCACTGAGTCCCATCTTTCTTGGTAAAATAGAGAACAAGCAATTTTGCAGCTGGGCTCGTAGTGTCAGCCCGCGAGTCCGCCCACACACTGAAGCTCAGCCTAAACCCTTAACCTTCCTAAACCCTGAACCGTAGACACCCTAGAGTCTGAACGGGCTTGGGCCGAGAGTTATGGATATCACTTTGCAAGCTGAGCTGAGACAAGGTGCAGTCGTAACGGTGCTCGCTCTTCTTCCATTGTCGGTAGGCCTGCCAAGTGTGGCGGAAAGTTTTTCTGCCGCGCACTTCTCAACTCCACATGACAGCCTCAGTCCTCGGGGTTTACAAATGGCTTCAACCTGTATCATCTCACCAAAGGGCGAACAGGCGCAGCCTGCGTCCCATTCGTACTTACACTTTTCCGCCCGCTTTGGGTGCCGCGGCCATCAAACACTCTCACCTACAGGCTCACACCTACAGAACAACCCTCAGACCAAATGTATTGAAGGCTTAAGCTGACTGCGCACAGACACTAGGCGGCAGCCACTCGCAGCTCGCGAGACTGCATGCATGAAAACCTTGACCGTCCACTTGGCCTTGCATTGATAATGAGGAGAATCAGGGTTTTGGGGTTCATTATAGTCTGATACTATAGGGCTATACAGGCATACTGCTACCAGTTGTTCAGGCCCGCATATGGTATACCCTTTGCACTGAGCCGTGCATGTCCCGCCTCAAACGCACCGTATATGCGATTCCGGGTCGCCTGCATGAAGGGGTTCAAGTCAACGGCTAGCGGTATTGTGCTCCTTTTATCAAAAGCTTGTTGAACTCCGCATGACCATTCAAACCTACAAAGGTGCCTTCATTGCAGTATCCCACAATCACAACACGACCAAAAGGCCCGGAAGACAAACTACCCAAAGCCTTACCATCAAAACCTCCGAAAATTGACATTGAAGATTTTGTCTGCGGTTGCTCAGGGCTTAAGCTTGACATCATGAAACAGGCTGCTCTGCTGCTCTGCTGCTGCTGCAAATTATGGTAGTAAAGGTGGAGGGAGCTTGTGAGGTGCATAATTTTGCTTGTCGGGCTGCTGTTGGCGGTGACAGCGCTGAGATGTTTGGTTGGAGAGCTGATGGTTGAGGAAAGCAGACTAGGCTGTGTGATGTTGGTGAGGGTGGTGGGCGTGGTTATGGGAATCCTGTTGTGGAGATGAATTTTTGGTCCCAAGTCCATGATCCGCAGTACAACTTTCATGATGCAAGCCCCAAACCCGGAATGCTACTGAAAGTTTCAAGCGCAACACTTTCTGCACATGCGCAAGGAACATTGTCAAACAAATAAACCCCCTTATAGTGAAGCCCAATATATAATGTGGGGATATCCCTATAAACTGCTTATGCTTATGTCCTTTTTGGGTCCCTAAAACCACCTCCCCCGAGCGTGGAACCTCCGAGCCACGGTAGGCACTCTCCCTTAGCTCTGGTATGGGCTTGCCCTTCGCATCCCGGTCGGAGACCTCAGACGGTTCAGAAGCTTGAACACTGGTAGGAAAAACATGACGAGTAACATCACCGGCACGACGATAACCATAATAATTGCAGTGGATGATGATGATGACGACCGTGTTGGTGATGATGTAGCAGCAGCAGCAGCAAGAGTAGCAGAAGCAGCAGGAGCAGTAGTAGTAGTCGTCGTCGTAGTAGTAGTAGCAGCAGCAGCAGTAGTATGTAGGAGTAGGAGGCGTAGAAGCCGCAGTAGGACTAGGAGTACTACCTTACTTTTGGGACCTTAATTATAGGGTTTTGGGGCCCATTATACTATACCTATAATAAGGAACCCCAAAATAGTATTGGCAATTATCTAGGCCCCTATATTAAGCCAATCGGGTCCAGCGCGCATACTCCTCGCGGCTCAGCGCCCCATCCCTCGAGCGGGCGGCCCGGGGGCTGCCGGCAATGACCGTAAGGAACTCCCGGTAGGCACCGAAGAGCCTGGGGGGGTGGCTAGAATATAGTATAGGATGAGAGAGAGAGAGAGAGAGCGAGCGAGAGAGAGAGAGAGATATATATATATGAAAGAGAATATGAGAAAGTAGGCTAGAAGGGAATGTAATATAATATACACAAAAATACGGTGATATAATCGAATATGATCTGCAAACTTATTATATTATATGAGAGAAACCTGGTGGAGGCAAAGGGGGGGGGCGGCGGGCGGAGGCAAGCCTCAGCCGAAAGCTGAGCGGCTGCAGAAGACAGCTTCTGAGATTTGGGTTTACTATTACTAACTTAACCCTAAATACGTGAAATTAAGTGAAGATATCCTACCCAAGGATGTCGAGAATGGTGTAAAGCTAGAACCAAACCTAGACTTACGCACAACAACCCTCGGTCAAAGGGGTCAACGATTTTTTAACAGNGTAGGCACTCCTGCATGTCTATCTGTACGTAGAGGTCACCGGATTCACGCACTCCCCCTCGCTCTCGACAACACGAAGAGAGCGACAGGAGCGTTACGGAAAACAACTATGCAATAAAGTTAACACTATGGAGAACCCTGACCTCACTGTTGCACATGCAAAAGAGCGCCTCTCTACTGCCTACAAGATTAACATGATTTTGGGACAAAAACTATCTGCTCGATTCCGATCCCTTGGAANTCCATCCAAAGGGCCCTTTTAAAGGGTAATTCGTCTTTAAGCAGTCAGCATCCCTAACGACTAATACTTGGAAGATAGATCGGACATCAGACCCCCCACCACATAATGCGGTTCTAAAACCCAGTTAAATTACCAGAGGGGATCTATCCGATTACCTCCGAAAGGCTGAAAAACTTGGCTACCTAGACCAACGGCACATAGCGTGCCGTCATCTTCACATGAGAACCACCGTAGGATTCTCCCGCCACACATGATTTCCAAGGATCACCCCGAGTGCAATTGAGACTACTCTTACCATTCCCTGGGCCACTCATCCGCACAGTGCATTTGCATAAAATAATAACCCCTAGAAAAGATCTAAACAGAGATCGTCAATACTCAATCAAGCAGAACCGCCCACGGCTTCAACCCGGCGAACTCCCCTCGAAAGAATCCACANCGAACAAGCCTCCAGAAAAGAGCACCCCTAGGACGACCCCTTGGAACAGGAAGACTCAACTCACCTGGGGATTCGGGTTCAGCTCCTGCACACTCAGCTGCACCAACAGACTCCGGCATATTTTGATCAAGGAGTGACCCATCTCCTGAAGCCAAACCCTGAACAACGCCCTGAACCTGAACCTCGGACCCATCTGGGAGCAGAATCACTCCTTGATCATCATCGGCTCCAAACACAAG
>BGNK01004060.1:0-5000 GCA_003297005.1 Symbiodinium sp. clade A Y106
TTTTCATCAAAGAACCAGGCCAGAAGTGCATCCGAGTTTCACCGTCTAACAAACTGACACTGCCTTCGTGGTGGCGGGTTCGAGGCAGCAACATTGACTGCTTATTCTAGCTATGCTCGCTTGCAGACGACAAGAGCCGCCAGAAAAAAAAAAACCCGGAATCAATAGGGTTTAGGGTTTAGGGTTCAGGGTTTAGGGTTTAGGGTTTTGCAAAGCGTTGTTGTACTTAGGTTGGACTTATACATCACTTAAAATTCACTTAGAGACCACTTCTGTAGGTGCAACGCAGGTAACTTATAACTGTAATATAAGCAAACCGGTGTGCTGGTATGCATGCCTGTACATATCTCTGTCTTTATGTATGTATGTATGCATTACGTATGTAGTTATCATGTTCTACATATATACATGTATACATAGAGATGTATATACGTATGCATGCATACATGTTAATGTGTACGTATGCATGTATGTTGTCTCTGCTATATACATATGTGAAAACGGGCGGTGTGTATATATATATATATACACATGTGTGTGTAACGTCTGTTGGCTGTTATGTGTGTTCGGTACCTTGTGGATCCCTGTGGCATCTTATGGTAGTCCGTGTTCTGCTCTGTGTGTCAGTCTGTCTCTCTGTCCGTCTATCTGTCTGGCTGTTTGTGTGATTGTTTTCTCTATATGTGTGTGTGTGCGGCTGTATGCATGTATGCATGTATGTATGTATGTATGTACGAACGCATGCAAGTATGTGCGCAGGTGTAAGTGTAGTGTGCGTGTGTATGAGTGTAGTGTGTGTTTGGATATGTGTACATGTATGTGTGTGTGTGTGCGTGCGTGTATATGTGTATGCATACTGTATGTGACTGTCTATAATCCGTTTACTAGCATCCACGAACAAGCAGTCGCGCTGAGTATTGCCTATACCCCTTTTTGCACATGTTGAACCATCAATATTGATTAATATGACTACCAGCACATTACGGGACTCTTACGTATTCTATGGTGCTTGACAAACTCCCTTCAATACGCATCATCATGGTTCGTGTCACGACCAACCTATGAAACTACATCATCATCTCCATTAAAGATTATTGGTGTCATGCGAGCGTCTATCTGAGCCACATAAAAGTCCTGATCACAATACAGCATTGCAACAAACCCAGTATCCATTTTCAACATTGCACGAGATGCGGTATCATGTTGAGAAAATCATCCTCTTAGGCAATGCCAGAAACATCAATCAGGCCGCTGTCGTAAAGACATGCGCTGCTAAGCTTCTGCGATCTTCTACGTGCCAAGCTCAAATAATGGTTGTGAATCTACTGTTGTACCGTTGTACCACTAGAATGAGGTCCGTTGGTATTTAGCTTATATGTTCGACCGTTCGTTTGGTGTCTAAGTCTTCTAGTGTTCGCGTTCCCTGACAAGCATGCCACTTAGGCATCGCGTTTTCTGACAAGCATGCCACTTAAGCAATACTGGACGAGTATCTTACATAGTGGTATGTAGCTACTAGGTCATTTCATGTGTAGCTAACACCTGTTTAGATATTTTTCGATGTCTAGCTGATATTCATTACTAGTTCTGTCACCGTGCTGTGGGTTGTTTCTTCGCTGTGGGCTTCTTCTTGTAAAACTGTGAGTACAATGTATTCATAACTCCATACGCAGACAAAAAATCACCAAACGTAGCACGGCTAACTGTAACACTTAGTAGCTATAGGAAAGACTGAAAAACTACTGGTGGATGAAGATTTGTTATTGAAGCCGTGATTGATGAGCGACTTGTTGGATTGCATTGTACAAATCAAACACATATTCCATCCCTGCTATGGTGCATTAGTCTCTCTGGGTACTACATTTCCAAAAGTTGTATTCAATAAAGCCACATGCAATTTGATGATATCGTTGTATCGTCATCACACTTATAGTGGTGTGTCTGTGATACATAAAGAATGTGTATCTGATACACATGCAACATCGATCGTGCGACCAGTCGGATCTATTGTATAGCTGGATCGCATTCATTCGCACATAAGCGTATGCACACTCATTTGTGATATGCAAGGCCTCATATGCCAACCTACACACGGTGATTCTGTGCAGCAAGCACACGATGCAGTTCGGTAAAGGACACTAACAATGCCTTGATCTTTGGCACTAAAGCTCTGGGTCCGCAGGAATTTATTTTATATACTTTAAGTACACACAGAATAGTTAGACGGCGGGATGCATACAACATCAGTCTGTTATATGAGCATGTTCTCATGTCTGGTAAGGGAACCAGGAGTCGTTTCAGGTGATTGGCAGAAGCTTCTTTTTGGCGCGGCAGTCATGCATGTTTCGCTACGTGTATACACGAGTTTATGTATACTCAGAACTTGTATCATGTGTTGCTGATTTATGAAACTGAAAAACTAATATGTAGTCAGCATGTATACTGAACTATACAGACTTCTACAGTAATCAGCCCTGGACCAGAGATCAGAGATGCAACGGAATAATTTCCCGAGCATCTTTGATCTCTGGTCCCCGGCCGTTTGCGCTTTAAATACTGAAGTATACTGAATTATCCTGCAACCCATCCGGAACCAGAGATCAGAGATGCCACAAGATTACCATTGCCAGGATTGCGACGTTTTCAATATTCTTTCCAGATCGTAAGTCAGCCTTCTGCGCGAGACTTCGTGAAAGTCCTGTGCAGTTGCTCACTGCGCAATGACTTCATGCTTGGGAGGCTTTGGCTTGCGATGCCATGAAGATGGTGTTGGCCTGATTGTCTACAACTTGCTGGATTCTTCCAGTCCGTGGTGCCACTTGCTATTAGTGTTCATGTTGGATATGCCCTGTGTGGGCGTCCAGCAGGAGGTGCGTCATCGAATGCACGACCCGTGTACTTTCTGAGACTGTCTATAGCCAGGAGTCACCTGGATGCTGAGCGGCTAGAACGGTTCTTAGTCCTTAGTTGTTGCTGCCATGATTCCTTTGGTTAGTTAGACTTGAACCCAACTAGCAGCATCTATGAGTTTGCATCGCGCTGACAAGGTCATGACGGCTGCACGCAAGACCATCGTGGCTTTGGAGGGTGGAACATCGTGGCAGGAAGCAGTCACGGCGGTGATCAACTTGGTTCCGGCGCTCGGTGTTCCTGTTGGGTCTCATCGTTTCTCCTTGGTTGATTCGTGTATGCAGGCAGAGCCACTGTGCATCCCAGGGCCTTCAGTACCGGACCGGTGTGTGTTGGAACATACACTCTGCCTGCACGGAGGTCGCTGACAGCCGCTTGAACGTTGACTGCCGTGCGCAGCTGGTGTTCGGCATCGGCCAAGTGCTTTCCGTGCTGACTGCCGGGCCCTCAGTGACGATCCCATGTTTCCAGCAGTGAAATCTCATGGCTCTTGACAGTGGCGTGCAAACTGCAGAGGGGGCACTCTGAATGGCAGCCCGATCAACCTTGTTGGCACCAAAAATCAAAGTGGCTGCATCCTGTTGGGAGTTGGGGCCCTTGCGGCTTCGTGCTTGACTGTTTGCAGATCGCTGTTTGCCAGTGGTGTTACTTAACCTTGCATGCCAATGTGAAGGACTGGAACGACCTGGAGCATGCTCTCAGTATGTTCGTATCCCGCATGGAAGGGTGCGAGCCTTATGCACAAAGCGTGACTGATTAAGGAAAGCGGCTTTGACTCGATCTCGTTGCAGCAATACTACTGAGCACGGTCCAGCTCCGAACATCACACCTGTGTGCTCTTCTCACGAATCGAGGCCCATTCAGCCAATACTTACCGCGCTGCCAGCGGAGCCGCTACTTCCTCGCAGTTGGTGACTGATCGCACGGCAGACTGTTTATTGTCCCATTGTCATATCATTCACGTCCTGCTCACAAGCTAAGTATGCTGACCGGGCACGGTTTACAACCAAAACGGGCCAGGGATCAGATAAGTCCGAAGCAGGTCAAGATCATAGTGAAGCTGAACACAAGCGGACACTCTAGCTACTTCGTGCTCGAAGGTGTCAATGTGTCAATGATCCATGTTGAATCCCACGGGAGACTATGATATCTGCACTGAACAGCAAAATCCACCCACTGCTGTCAGAGTAGTGACTTCTTGTTTTCTTGTCGTAAACGCGGCTAAACTGCTCCTGAATTCGCACTCAGTGTTTAAGACTTGCACAGCTCAGGCTGGGCAGCCGTGCGGTCTTCCTGGCCTGTGGGTCGCACTCGTCTATCATCCTGGCTTTGTCACTGATGGCTTGGTAGAGTTGGGCGTGAAATTTCGAACGAAAAAGGTAGAAGGTCATCAGTGCATGCGTGCGTGAGTGGGCGCGTGAGTGGGCGCGTGCGTGTGCGTGCATGCGTGCGTGTGCGTGCATGCGTGCGTGTGCGTGCATGCGTGCGTGCGCGTGTATACACGTGTGCGCGTGTGAGCGTGTGTGCGTGCGCGTGCGCGTGGGTGTGCGTGTGGGTATGCGTGCGCGTGTGTGTGCGTGTGTATTTGTGTCTCTGTCTGTGTGTGTGTGTGTCTGTGTGTGTGTGTGTCTCTGTGTGTGTGTGTGTGCATGTGTTTTTGTATTCATGTGTGTGAGTGTGTCTGTCCGTGCATGTGTGTGCGTGCTTGTGGGTGTGCGTGTGGGTGTGTGTGTGGGTGCTTGTGTGTGTGTGTGGGTGTTTGTGTATGCGTGTGTGTGAGTGTGTCTGTCTGTGCATGTGTGTGCGTGCGTGTGTGTGGGCATGGGCATGTGGGTGTGGGCGTGTGTGCGTGTGTGTGTGTACCATGCAGCCTGAAGCCAAGGGATTCCGAGAGTGCGTGATCAGTTGCAATACAGAAAATGCAGGGGGGCAGCGAACACTTCTGGATCGCGCTGCACAACAAAGACCGTCCAGATTTGTTGTGAGATGAAGAAGGGACGCCTTCTTCAGGTACCTGCTGTCTACAGAAATGGCAACCAGGCAAAGCCAAAAACCTGGCAAGTCGAACGAATAAAAAGAAGATGGCATAG
>BGNK01004060.1:10000-51690 GCA_003297005.1 Symbiodinium sp. clade A Y106
GAAGTACTAGAAGTACTAGTAGTACTAGTAGTACGAGTAGTACTTGTAGTAGTAGCAGTAGTAGGAGTAGTAGTAGTAGTAGTAGCCAGTAGTCAGTAGTCAGTAATCGGTAGTCAGTAGTCAGTAGTCAGTCGTCAGTATTCAGTCGTCAGTATTCAGTAGTCAGTAGTCAGTAGTAGTAGTTGTTGTTGTTGTCGTTGTTGCAGAAGTAGAAGTGGTAGTTTTAGTAGTAGCAGCAGCAGCAACAGCAGCAGCAGCAGCAGGAGCAGGAGCAGGAGCAGGAGCAGGAGCAGGAGGAGGAGGAGCAGGAGCAGGAGCAGGAGCAGGAGCAGGAGCAGGAGCAGGAGCNGGGGCAGGGCCAGGGCCAGGGCAGGTCCAGGGGCAGCGTCGTAGTAGCAGCAGCAGAAGAAGAAATACTCGTGACAGCAGTAGTAGTAGTAGTAGTAGTAGGCGGCGCCCCCCCCCCTACCAACCACCCCTCTTACATACTCTTCTCGCACACATCCGTTTACTCGGGTATACGGGGCCTGAGCCGCTGCATCTTCTGCAACTGTCATCGTATTCAATCTACGACTGCTCCTGCGACGACGACTGCTACTACTATCACTGCTGCTCTTGCTACTGCTGCTACTACTACTACTACTACTCCTACTACTCCCACTACTACTACTACTACTACTACGACTACTACTGCTGATACTGCTACGACTGCTACTGGTTCCGGAGAAGCAAGCTGTTTTGGGTTTAGGGTCGGAGGCTTGAGGCACTTGGTTATGCATCAATCTACCGGAAGTAAAGCCTGACTGTTTCAGCCCAGAGACTCTCCGCTCTGAACTATATACGGGGACAAGGCCCCATACCCCCCCTCCCCAACTATCTAGGAAGCAACGAAAGAATCACAACACGCAAGCCGCATTCGCATGGACGTCATCATCCCCCCCCCATGCCCCCCTCCCCAACAATCTAGGAAGCAACAGCAGAAACACAACACACAATCCGCATTCGCAACGACGTCATCAACAATCTAGGAAGCAACAAAAGAAACACAACACACAATCCGCATGGACGTCATCACCCCCCCCCCAACCCCTGGACAGAGCTGAAACGCAAACAGAAGTCTAAGCTGGCATGTGCAAAAAGTCGAGAGTCGGCAAAAACACCGAAAAAAACCGATGCGAAATGCGACACACATAGGAAAACACGGAAAAATCGATGCGAAATGGAGAGCTCAGCATTTTTCTGTACAGTGTAGCCTGCCAGGTGGGGCATTTTTTTGTTAGAAACACCGCAAAACCGGTGCGAAAACAAGACGCAAAGTGCCAAAACTCGAGTTTCAGCACATGCCAGCCCCGAAATCGCTCCACCCCGAGGGCGGCAGACGCACGTGCTGTAACAGCAACAGCAACAACAACAGGAATAGCAATAGCAACAGCAACGGCACCAACAACAACAAAAACAACACCATCACATCAACAACAACAATCACACAAATCACACAAAGAACAACTAATTAAAAAACTCATGCGTGCACACACAGAGAGACACACACGAGAGAACAACGACAACAACGAACAAAACAACAACAACAACCACAACCACAACCACAACCACCACCACCACCACCACCACCACCACGACAACGACAACGACAACAACAACAACAGCAACAGCAACAGCAACAACCACAACCACAACCACAACCACAACCACAGCCACAGCCACAGCCACAGCCACAGCCACAACCACAACCACAACCACAACCACGACGACAACCACGACGACAACAACAACAACAACCGCAACCATAACGACAACGACGACAACAGCAACGACAGCAGCAGCAACGACAACAACAACACCAACAGTTGCAGAAACACACAAAACACCAACAGCAGCAGCAGCACCACCACCACCACCAGCAACAGGAACCGGAGCCGGAACAGGATCAGGAACAGGAGCAGCAACAGCAAGAACAAGAGCAAGACAGCAACCGCAAAGGCAACGGCAGCAACCACAGGAAGCGATTCCAACTAACACGGCAATTATGACACTTTTCATGATTATATATGCTTGCTGGGTTGATGGATGCTTTCGTTTCATGTCAGCATTAGCCTGCATCCTCTCCTGGCTCCTGCATGTTCCTGCAAGCTTCAGACCGGCCCTGACGGGGCGTGCTAAACTGAAACGAAGCTTGACCTCTTAAACGAAACGAGCCTCCGCGCCCCACAGCGAGAAAGCCCCACCCGCAGCCATCCGGTGAGGTTACATCCTCGGTTTCTCCAGGGAGCCGAAGCCCGAGATGTCGGGTGATCGGTTTTTCGTTTAATCGAAGGGCTGTTTGTCTTCCCGTACTTTTGTTGGCCTCCGTGTGGGCGGTCTGCACTCTTGACAGGATGTAACGGAGCGTAGATGCAGGCTTAGTGTGCAAACCATGAGGTTGAAGTTTGTGCTCTGAAGCCTGAGCATGCGAGGGACCGTTTGTGCTTGCATGGTGGGGAAAGGCACTCTCCTCACAGGGTTGCCGCCACGTACACACCTCGAAAGTTCGGAAGCGACGATATCCGGCGAGTTTCTCATATGTGTTCCGGACCTGTCTCCCTTCAACATGATACAAATTTACTCTGTAATCCTAAACGCCCTAGCCTCACTGCGACTTGCAACAACTAAACCCTACATCCTTGAGCACTTTAGTCAGCTCAGGTACGTTCCAACCTCCAAGGTATTCGTGCCAATGATGAAGCTCATGGCTAGATGCCGAGCACTCAGGGGTGTGTGAACGGCGTTGACGGAGGTGAAGGGTTGACGGGATGGTGCGTTCAGAAATCAGGCCTTGGTGGGAGGTCAGCACCCACAGAAAAAGACCCTCACAGATAAGCTGTTTCTTTAGAGGCAGTGAGATTTCCAGCTACTTGCATGAAGATTTAGTGGCACGAAGCTTTGCCACATCAATCATAATTACCTTCGGTAGTTGAGCAAAAGACTGGGCAGATATACATAATACGAACATCATGTGAGCGAGCCCAATGCACAAAGACTGCACGGTATCCATGTACAAGTATGTATGCGCATCGCATAGAGTCGTTGTTTCTGAAAACAATCGATACTCACGTCGCATGTATTTCAGTGGAGCACAGATGAAGCCAGGCCATATTGGTATACGTGCCTTTGGTAGCGGTTGTTTCCATTTGTTGTGTAGTCATGTTTGTGTG
Organism: Symbiodinium sp. clade A Y106; assembly: GCA_003297005.1. Taxonomy (NCBI): domain Eukaryota; class Dinophyceae; order Suessiales; family Symbiodiniaceae; genus Symbiodinium; species Symbiodinium sp. clade A. The sequence continues at coordinate 13,210 of BGNK01004060.1, forward strand.
TACATATGTATGCTTCTGCAAGGTTGGTAGATATATATATATATATAATTATATATGTATGCATACGTGCTTCCTGCTCTTCATCAACATGATCTTCATCATCCTGTTCCTCACCAGCTGTTTCAGACCTTTTTCAGATTCTGTGGAAGGCTGTGAGTTTCACCCGCAGCCATACTACATGAGTTGGAGGCCCAGCTTCTCGCCAGTGCTCTGGAACTGGGTTTATGTCCGAGGCTTCGGAAGAGGAAGGGCAGCAAGTTTCTAGTTGCCTCTTGCAGGGAGTGCTTGAACGCAGCCTACATTTCTGATCATTCTCTCGACATGCTGTGGGTTTCAAGAGAATACCAAGCATTTTCATCCGAAGCCGAGAAGTTGCTGAAGCCTCCATTAGATCGGCAGTCTTGTCAGCATTCTCGAGCACGCGTTGCGTGGGCATACCACCGTTGGACTTCTGCAGCCTTTGAAACACAGGGCCATTGATGCCTGTCTACCCTTTTAGGTCCTAAGTTTCGCAGTTGCTGTCTCAACTCAGTTGAGCGCGAGCGTCAGCAGTGCATGCGGTTCAAGCAGTGGAAGATAACTGTGCGTCTCAGGTCTCGTTCGTGCCACCATTGGCTTCTTCGCTGCCAACACGAACAAAGAGATGGATGCCATCCTTGTCGACCTCACAGGCGCTCTTGAGTTGAGTTTCAGTATTGCTATAGTTTGAGGCAGTCTTGCGGGGCCGGTGCCAAACATTATTCACGGCTCGTGTCGTTTGCATGGTGTTAACTTTCAGGGTAGAGGATTGAATCACAGGCATCGTTACCTCTGAGATAGGTTTCTATAGATGCTGCGGGTTTCCAAGTCCCATCAGCATTGCTTCCGATCGCCAAGCCCGAGCCCGGGCACTTGCTGGTGCGATTTAGGATGTCATCTTGTTGGTGATTTCGCTGCCACACAGACCCTGGCGGAAGGCAGTCTAGAACTTAATACTCGACACAACAGCATGGCTTGACTGCTGTCAGCGACAGCGAAACCAAGAACACCAAGAACTCACCTAAGTACTCGAGATCCTCAGTTGTGCTCGTGAGTCCTTGCGCTTAGCCGAGCTTAGCCGCAGGTCTCTTCATTCTTCCAGTGGCGAAGAACATGGCCACGTCCAGCGCGACCCTCCTGCCGCCGGAAGCTTCAGATACCTCGCGGGCCATGCATGGTCTAATTGAGCGATTCTGAACCAGAAGCTAGCCAAGTTAATGTTGCACTGGCTTTCGGTACCGCCCCCCAGACAGGTTCCAAAAATTGAATAGTGCGCTCCCTGCACTCCTGCAAATCCGAGTGGAGTCGGGGGGCTGTAGACAGAGACAATCCCTGTAAAGGTGTAAACGTTTGGTGAGAGGGAGATAAGGTCTTTAGGAGGCTGTTGGCTGAAGGGTGAACAGCAGCAGCCGCAAAGTAGTACAGTACTTGTATATACTGTCATAGTTCAGTAGTAGTACAGTAGGAGTACAATTAATAATGCTTAATCAGCAGTACAGTAGTACAGTATTAGTACAGGAGTATAGTACATTAGGAAGACTTAGGGGTACAAAGAGCTGTTTAGGGGGTTTAGGGGCCACCAAAGCCTCGAAACCAAACCCCGATCACTCCAAGATAACTACCAAGACTAAAGGCCCTTCCTTTTGAAGACTGCTTCCTTCATTTCATCCCACACTCCCCACCACAATTCGGCCCTGGTAAAACAGCACGGTAGTAGTACAATGGTAGTACAGTAGTAGTAAAGTAGTAGTACAGTAGTAGATAGTAGTAGCACATCGGTACAGTAGTACAACAGTAACAGTAGTAGTAGTAGTAGTAGTAGTAGTAGTAGCAGTAGTAGTAGCAGTAGTAGTAGTAGTAGTAGTAGTAGTAGTAGTTGTTGTTGTGGTAGTAGTAGTAGGAGTTGTTGTTGTTTTGGTTGTAATAGCTTTAATAGCAATAGTAACGGTAGCAGTACAGCAATAGTACAGTAGCAGGGTAGAGTAAGAGGGTTTGGTGGCACCTGCAGCTGTTCATGTGGGGTGCAGGGTTCCCCAAAGCTTGTGACCGGCCGGTCGGCCTGATAGGGGTTTGCCGGGAAGTAGTTGATAAATCCTGCAAAGCAGTTGATCTGTGAATTCCGGATATGTTGCGGAACATTTGTCGAAGTAGCTGAAATAAAGTTGCCGACGTAGTCGAGCAACAGTCGATGGGAGGGGGAAGGGGAGGAGGGGAGGGAGGGGTGAGGGAGTGGGGGAGGGGGAAGGGTGGGAAAGTGACATTCCAGCGTGTTCCCAGGAAAAAGTTGAAACCAGTTGAACAAAAAACTGAAACAGCCAGCTGTAAAAAGCTATAACATGCTATAAACAACATGTAAAAAGCTAGGGAAAAGTAGCCTTCCCCGCTGCCCCTTCACGTCTAATCCCCATGAGACGTTGCAATTTGCAATAGCTTTTTGGCATCTTGCTTTTCAACTTTTGGCTCGGCTGCTCCTGCACCCGGGTTTCAACTTTCTGTTCAACTTTTTTCAACTATTCATCTGAAAACAACTTGAAATAAAGTCGGCCCCATCTAGTTAACTTGTCGGAATTCCTAGAATCAACTTTTCACCAATTTTGGTTCATCAGAAGTTGTCTTTCATAACCCAGCCTCTACCTGTCCAGCGCCGGTCACAACCCACAACCTCGAAACAGCAGCCCAAGGTAACTACCAATACTAAAATTAAAAACGCTTCAGACGCTTTCCTTCATCCTACAGGACCACCCTCCACAATCCACCAACCTCAGGCCTGCTGCAGTAAGCTTTCTCCGGTTTCTCGTTAATTAACATTGACCATTGCTTGTAGCAGAAAGGAAAGCAGCGAACCGAAAACATCCACCGGGCCTAAAACAAGCATTATAGACTTTGCCAAAAGTACAAACAGCCGCTGCTGGTCGTAGCATCGCAGCCCTTCCCGAGGGACTGTTGAAGAGTCTCAGGCCCAAGGTTTCTCCTCGAATTCTGCAGACCGCTAGCCGCTAGTATCAGTTCTCATTTATGATGGGGGCGATGCCAGACACACCAAGGCCACCTATCAGTGCCGCCGCGTACGAAATGATGACGGAGGCTGTAAGGCCAGGCAATGGATGGCTTCAGGATCTTGGGGGCGGGTTCTTTTCGGATCCCCTTTCTGGGGTGCGGTATGGCTTTGTTCGGCAGCCTAGGCTTCCCACTACAGTGTGCCCGCCTCATATGCGAAGTTTGCACGAACATTCCAAGAACAACGACTTGAGCGTTCCCTTTCAAGTTGTCGGTTTGTCCGCGTTAGTCATTTTCTGGTGAGCGTTTGAGATTGGGGCAATGCTTGGTCCTCAGGACGTCTTTCAGTGTAGTGATTTCTGGCGAGGGCTTGAGACCAAGCTGTAGCTTGATCTTGGAAATTTTCTCGGTGTGCACCATACATTTGCCCGTTGTCATGAAGAGGACGCCCTTCCAATGCAGTGTCGTTCGAGTCTCTCTTTATCCACCTGCGCATCACGCATACATGAACATTCTGGTTTGGAGGATTGTGGGAGTTCACATCATCTCGTTTCTTGAGCGGTCTTGCGCACACTTGCTACTTTAGAGTAATTGCTGTATGGCTGTTGCTTCCGGGCTTCCACAACCGAGGCCCAAGCGAATCGCTGCTACTGCCGAAGAATAGCCGAGCCGCCGAATTCTCAAAGCCGAGCAGACGAGGCATTGGAATCTCTCATTGCTCGCTATCGAGCATACCGCGTGGATGCCGGAAGTGCTGGACTGCACCATCGAGGCACCAGGACCAAGACGTGACATGTGTCGACGTTCATCTACTTGTCCAGTCCGACACCCTTGCCATGCTCAATCCTTCCCTTAGAGTCCAGGGAGGACGTGTTTGCTGTCGCATGGTAGTTCTTCTGAAAATCCAAGGCGTGGTATCTCCGATGGTGGTTTAGTTTAATGATGCCTGCACTGGGACGTCTACAATACGACCTACGATATACAGAGGAGCAAAACTACAGACCAATTGCACTATTGCAGGTGTTCTATTAACTACTAGTAGGCACGATAAGAACACGACTACTACATGCATACGATTCATGGACCCAAAAATCACAACACGGTTTTCGCCCCAAGAAGTCCACAAGACAAGCTGTTTTCATCGCACGCAGATTATTGGATCTAGCCGAACGACAACATTCAAATCTGTCACTTATTCTATTCGACTGGGAGAAAGCTTTCGACAAAGTGAACCAAACCAAGCTCTTACGGGTTCTATGCAGGTTAAAAGTAAACCCCCCCCCCCAACATGTTTCAGCTGATTGCTGGCATGTACCAATGAAGATCCACAGTTCAGGATCAAAATGGACAGCCAATGTTCAGAATACAAATCGCAGGAGTCTGTGATTCGACAAGGTTGCCCCCTCTCACCAATTTTATTTACGTTACTAATGTGTGCGATGTTCAAGGATATTAAAACCGAGCCAAACTCTCCAAAGCAAAACGAGCTGTTACCTGGAATAGAATTCGCAGAAATTTTCTATGCAGACGACACACGTCTTTCTGGCACACATACTCATCGAATAAGCAACTTGCTACACGCAATCCAGGCTGAATCCAGGTACTTTAACATGAGCGTGAAATACGGTAAATGCATCAACCTTACCCTGAATCATGGAACATCAAGCATTAAATATGTGGGTGGGACGCTTGTTCCACACAAACCTGCAGCCACGTATTTAGGTTCATTATTGACAGACACGGTAGATAATCACCGAGAGGTTTGTAATCACATGCAGATGCTACTGCCACATGCAACAGACAAACTTGTTTGGAACAAGGCTCAAAACACAGTGAAATGGAAGTTAATTAAGGGAGTTCGATTCAATGTTGAAAAGCAAAGTCCTTATTATGGGCTTCAATGCATACAGCTCACCCAGTCTGATCAAATCAACTTAATGCATTTCAGATGCAAGGACTTCGCCACATCCTAAAGATTCCCCCCCGCACTTCTATCTATCGCAGTTATACGAATCAGAAAGTATTAGACATCCTGCGGATTGATCACCACCACTTCATTGAAAAGTTTTCCCTAACATAAATGACAAGACAGGTAAAACTATTGGGAAACACATTGAGGACTGACTCGAAAGACCCCACGAAGCATGTCATGTTAGATCCATATACAAACAGACCTATAGATTTGAATATTGCGGTCCAGGTAAACCAAGAGCAGCATGGCCACTGGAGACAATTAAAGATGCATTCGCTATGCTAGGAAGATCCGAAAGCTGTAATGAGCATCGACAGTACGTAATACAACAAGCAGAGACAAGACCGGGAATATTTGCTACAAAGCCACAGGATAAACGAAAGCAGTTAGCAACACACCAGCACTGGAAAACCTTCAACAAAAGATCGTCGCCAAGTTTAAAACCATAGATACATCGACGACTTTTCTTCACCGAATGTTCTTCACCGAATGCGCGGAGCAGCATCGCGACCTTCATTCAAGCTGCCCAGCTGCATCTATCCAGGTCTCGTACATTTATAAGACTTGTTCCAGGCACACAATATATGCTTCATGATATTCCCCGCATACATATCTTTACGTCAAAGGCAGTGTAATTGTTTCGTCTAACCTTTTCGATGCTAAGATACGCGATTGTATGTCTTGATTTCATATCATTGGCTAGGCTTCTGTGCTCAGACTCTTCGTCTGCACGTAGGAAAAATATACAAAGGAGCAAGCATGAAACACCAGCTAGAACTGTGCTCATACACGAACCGTATGATAGCTGGCGCACAAGAGAAGCCCACAAATGACAGTTCTGACAAACTTGCTAGGACTGCTTCCACGAGAGTAGCCGTTTCCTGTACCGCATCCTCACTCAGTTTGCGCTTGCTGTCATCTGCAGACCAGAGTCTGGGATGAACCGTATTAGCAAGACCATCATATACTGATTGCCGAGACATACAAGGCAAACATTAGAGATGAGCACTGCGAATCTCGGAGTTCAGCTTCATGGTTGGGCATATCAACACCTGAGACCGCTCAGAAAAACACACTCGAAGGATCGCAGGGATCTGTCGTTATAACTGTACTCATGTTTAGGCTTAGCGTCCAGTGCTTATTCTGCCAGCGGCCAGCGTAAATCCAAAAATAATGTTAGATCACTGCGACGACCACCGCGACCACAACCAAGACAACCGCGGCCACCACGACTACCAGGACTTACCAGGACCATGACGACGACCACAACGACAAGGACGATCACGACCACCAGCAGGAGACCACCCACAAATCACCTTGGAACCACCGGGAGCCCACCAAGATACCACTAGGAGACCACCAGGAAGCCCCAAAAGATCAGCAGGAGACCGCCAGTAGACCACCAGGACTCCACTGTCAAAAGGTTCCCCATGATATTGTGGGATTTAGAGATTTCGCGGCAGCTTTGCCGCATCCTCCGGGGGTTGCATGGGGGCAAACATGTTGCTCATCTGGCGGAAGCATAGCATGTTGCACATGTTTCAGAATTAGACAATAAACGGTGGAAGCGTTGTGGCCGTGGTCGTCAATCCCGCCAATTGTGGTCTTCGGGAGTTTCCCGGTGGTCTCTTGATGCTCTCCTCGGTGATTTCTGGGTGGTCTCCTGATGCACGTTACGTCATAAATTTTCAGTTTATGCGTTCCCGCATATGTACCCTTGTAATTAGCCAGTGCTTAAAAGCCCGGTAATGACTGAGTTGTAAAGGTTATCCGATTTATCCGCCAGTCTGAGCTGACTCACACTTGCACAAGAATGCACAAAGTAAGCTGCTTTGTGTGACTCAACCAAACCTGCGTTTGGGTGACCACCGTTGGCGCAGTTTCCAACCTTGCGGCTGGAAGGTTTGAAAACACAAAACTTTCTCCTCGAATCACGGACGACTTCCCTGCTAAGCTCCCGTGCCCACCTACAAACCAATCAAATGAAATGCCATTCGATTGCTTTTGTTTGTTTGAGGAAATCCTTGCTCAGAAGCTTCATCGCGTGACCAGGCTCTTCCCCATCTCACCGAAGTGGGCCAGGCTCAGTATGAGAGGATCGGCGGGATAATTCATGCTTTCGCAGATCGCAGTGATGTGCTTGTGGCCGTCATGTCTGGCAGTCCCACCCCACATCCTGCCCTGACGTTCGCAGCTATGTCCTCGAGATCTGCTGCATTAGGGCTTGATGCTGCACTCTGTCTAGCGGATTGTAGCGCTGCAGGACCATCACGGCGATGCTGAGGCCAGGGTCCCCGCAGCGCAGGTATGGTAATGTTCGCTCTGAGCTTTGATCCAATTGTTAAATCACTTCCTCCGAGACAGTATTATTGCGAAGCTCAAAACACCTGGTCTCAACTTGCATGATACAATAATACTTGAATTCTGGTCTGCTCTGCTGATATCTAGAGCAGCGACTCATTGTTGTGAGATGTTTTGAGTACCTCTCCTGCACCGTAAGCAAAATGTTGTATATAGAATGGATGCATTGTGGTTTCTGTTTTCAGGTTTCTGCGGAATATCCTCCTCTGGGGAGATCCGGACACGTCGCGTGGGGACAATGCCCCGGAGCTAGTCCAGCTCCAAAAGCAAGCGCAGGCGCCGCTGCACCGATTCAGCAGGATGCCGCAGTAGCATCGATGCTGTGAGTTCGAGGCTTTGTGCCGTTCTTCTTGCGTTCATACACCCACACATAGCCTAGATACATGATATATTGTCGTCTTGCAAACAATCTAACAATCTCCCATGGCGACATCATCAGTGGACAGCCGACTGTCACAGTCGAGAGAACGCCACCGTGATTTGCAAGACTTTTCACATATGCAATGTTTGTTTCCGTTGCCCACAAGTGGCTTCGTTTACTATCACTGGTAATGTTGCTTACCGTCGCCACTCGTGCTGTTTCATTACCTTTAGGATTAATCCTCGAGTACTGGTTGCTTCGATCAGTATACTGCCTAGTCGTGCTCTTCCATCTCTTAGGCTGTTGCCAGGACCAGAAATATGACAATTCGTCACTGACAATTCACTGTCACTTGTGCTCACCAGGCAATCATGTGGGAAAAGCAGCTGCCGCGAGGGCAAGCCCTGCTACGGCCTCGATGTTGCTGCTCTGTGGTTCAGGATATGTCCTGGCGAATGTCTTTGCAGGTGCACATGATCACATGATGATGATCATCGCCATCTGCATCATCATGACCATGGTGATGATGGTGAAGAAGATGATGATGATGCTGACGATGATGATGATGGCAGTGATGATGGCGGTGATGATTATGACAGTGAGGATGACGATGATGATGATGACGGGGACAACTGTGTTGCCGATTTCCTGCAGGGCAGACTGATGTTTGGAGCGCCTGTTGTGAAGTTGAGGGTTGTGCGCCGAGACGGTCGCAAGCGAGGGCTGAGGTAGGCTTTTACAGGATGTCAGTACATCATCCAAGTCAGCCCTTTCAACATCAGCCAATTGCTTCGTAAGGCCACGCTTGATCAAGATTCTCGCCATGATGCTGGTTGTCGCCGCCACGAGCTTATCATAGAACAGCTGGTGCTCCAGACAATATATCCTCAAGGCTACGTGAGCATGGTAGCATTCAGCCATTCTGACAGAAACAGTGGGTGATGTCGTTGTTCACGTCATAACGGTCATGAGGATGATTTTGTTCCGAATGTGTTGGTCACTGGGAATTCCGATCAGTGGTGGTGCTTGAGTCGCTGCACGATTGGAAGATGCTCAGTTTTTGGAGGCTCCGAACAATCCGAGCCGCGGCGAGGCAGCAGGGCTTGAACCGCCGCGAATCAACGACGACGAAAATTGCAGCTGCGACATGATTTTCAACATAGCCTGGGGTGCCCGACATGCAAAAGGTGCATGTTGTGCTCAGGAGCACATGGGTACATGCTTCTTCGGGCTTGTCTTCGGGCGGTTCGGTCGACACCAATACTTCTGATCCGTTGTGTGGTATGGTATTGTGGTTATTGCGGCACTTGCGGATAGTTGGCTTTCCCCACCTCCACCTCCTCACCTCCCACCTTCCACCCACCCCCCTACCTCCCACTCCCACCTCCCACCTGCCACCTCCTCCCACCCACCCAACCCCCAACCCCAAGAATCTTGCACGTACTACTGCAGCCAGTGATTCTGCGTCGCCTCGTGAAAGTACGTGTGTAAACAGTTCCGAAGTATAGAATGCGTGTCTGCTGTTAATCTGGCGAGTAAGTAGCGATTCCCTTCTAGTCATTCTATACGCAGGCCATACGGTGGATGTCCAGTGTGTGATCGTTTTTGAGATCCACTATATAATACCTAAGGAACTCATGTCGCATCAGTGCAGGTGGTTCCCACCGTTGCGGAGGCTTTGCCCGTGTTAGCAGTTTCGACTTCTGTGCTCGGGGCAGCATGCCAAGCAAGTTGCTTGTATTTCCACCACGTACTCGTGCTATACGCTAAATAAAAGGCCTGCGACCACAGCCACGACGACTACTACTCTTACGAACACACTTACGACTACTCCGACTACTACTACTACTACTATTGCTACTGCTATCACTACTGCTACTGCTACGAATGCTACGACTACTACGGCTACTACGACTACTACGACTACTACGACTAACTAGTAGCTACTATTAACTGTTAACTATACTAACTACGTTGACGACGACGACTACTGCTGCTACCACTACCACTACCACTACCACTACGACTACGACTACTACTACTACTACTATACCACTAACACTACTACTGCTGCTACTACTACTCTACTGCTACTACTCTACTGCTACTACTACTACCACTGCTACTACTACTGCTACTACTACTACTACTACTACTGCTACTACTGCTACTGCTACTACTACTGCTACTGCCACGGCTACTGCTACTACTCTCCTACTACTACTACTACTACTCCTACTACTACTACTACTACTACTACACTACTACTACTACTACTACTACTACTACTACCACTAGTCCTGCTGCTACTACTACTACTACTGCTACTACTACTACTACTTCTACGAGTACCTGTGGCATTCGTACTACTATTACTATGATGACTTTTACTACTGTTGTTGTTGTTGCTATCATTGGTAGTTTTATGAGTAGTAGTATTCAGTGGAAGTAGGAGCAGCTGCAGGAGTAGCAGCAGTAGTAGCCGTATCAAAACTAGTAGTGAAGAAGTGGTAGTGGTATAGCCGTCGGCGTGGAAGTAGTCGAGGCGTCGTCCGCCTTGTCGTCAGCTGTCGTCGTCGTTAAGTAGTCATCGTCGTAGTAATAGCAGCAGTGGTAGAGGTCACCGTACTCGTAGTACCAGTGTTGCCCTACTAGCGGTGTCCTGCAGTCGCAACGATGGAAAGAGCAGGAGCAGTAGCGTTCCATGGATATTTTTCTTATGACCGTCTTTGTGGTTCTATGAGAGGTGCTGTTGGGTTTACCGGGTCACAATCCTATCATCAGATGGATATCGCGTGCCGCAATGGCTGTGGACACGCTGTGGCTATCGTCATCCCCGCTGCGCAAAAGACCAGTTATACCGTAGGTGATACACAGTGTTGTCGCAGACGTTGCAGTTGAGCATCATGTCAACGTACGAAAGGGTGGTGCCACAGTTGTCGGGAGTCTGGCTCCATCTCTACGGCCTTGTCCTGGCAGGTGTATCGGACGCTACTGACTGGCCCGTGAGACCCCGAGACAGCTGGACAGAACCGACCCTCCGAAATGGACTGCGGGTTGATCTGATCCCATGTGGAACAACTATATGGTAAAGACCTCAAGAGGTTGAAAGATAGTACGAAAAGGCAAAGCTATCCGCAAGAAGCCGAGGTTCGAGTGGGCTGCTTCTCAGCAGATTCCCCCGAGCCTGCTGTCTTTGCCATGCCCCCGGAGCATGTACTCCGCATGGGATCCAGTCAATAATCAATTACTCCCCACACGAACACTCCATTGAACGCTCTCCTTGTTTTGTTTTCGACCTTAGAGTTAGTTTGGTCTTTTTCTGCACCTCGGAGTTTCGTTTGGCAGTCAGTGCCGATGCTGCCGTGCTTTGAGTTGATGTTTCCAGAACTTGGCACCAGGCGAGAGGTTGTCATGTGCTGATGGATGAAGGTGTTGGACACTGGGCTAAGAAACTGTTCGAGTTCTGCTACTGTAAGCAGCAGGTTTGCACTTCAACGGTTGAATCTGCTATCACGTTGTGGAGGCAGGGGCACATGCACACAACACACACACACAGACAAGACCATCAGAAGGTTTGCATGCACCGCGAGCAGTGGACTGGCTGCTTCTTGCTTCTGTGTTAGTTTTCGTGACGAGTTTGGTGCTTACATCGTCAACAGACCTGCATCTTTCATGTGAGTTCAGCCACTAAAGCCAACCCTTCGGCCCGAGGCCTGCCCCGTGCGGGGGGGCCCTCGTTGGTGAGCGTGGCTCCAAGTGAGTGCTTGCAGCATCTGAGCGGTCTGAACCCTCCCAGCCCACTAGCCTCCTAAAAGCATAAAGACCCAGATGCCGCATTGCCCGATTTATCAACAGATAGTTGGACATGATGCATCTCACTCCTGTGGCCACGTCCGAAACCTCCGAACATCCCCAAACCTGAACCTGTACACATGAATTCCGCATCTGCTCTAGGGTTCCAGTCCAGTGATGGTACGTTGACGATACGGTTGGTCTTCGTGGTGATGGCAAAGAACGAGGCTGATGGTGGTGGTGGTGGTGATGGTCGCGGCAATGGTGATGTCGGTGTCTATGTGCACTTATGCTTATGATAACTGATGATGTAAATTGTTCCTATTGTGATCTACGCCACCAACACCATCATCGTTCTGGCCGTCATCTTCAAGTCCATCATCACCGCCGTCGCCATCAGGATCATCGCCACTAGTTTAATTATTCTGAACATGTGTTTGTCGCTCGCTGTTGATGATGTCAGCCCCTTGTCAGCGACAGTGTCATCATCTTTGGCAGTAGTCTGTAGTCGCTTGGCAACCCCTCCACTCATGTTGACTGTCTCATCCTAATCCTACCCCTACTCCTACAATCAACAACAACAACTGCTACTACTTCTACTACTACCACTACCACTACCACTACCACTACTACTACCACTACCACTACCACCACCACCACCACCACCACCACTACCACTACCACTACTACTACTACTACCACTACTACTACTACCACTACTACTACCGCACCACCACTACTATTACTACTACTACTACTACTACCACTACTACTACTACTACGACGACGACTACTACTACTACTGGTAGTGTTAATGGCACAGTAGTAGTGGTGGTGGTGGTAGTGGTGATGGTGGTGGTGGTGGTGGTGATTGTAGTTTTAGATGTGTGTGTGTATATATAAATATATATATATATATACATATGCTCACACCCTCCCCCCCCCCCCCAAACCCACCCGCGGGGGCCTCCGGTAAAAAAGGGGAGAAAATTTAAGGAATTTTGTTTTTTTTTTTTTTGTTTAAATAATACAATATAAAAAAATAAAAAAAAAAAAAAAACCCCATTCTTTTTACCCCTTTTTACTCCGAGCCACCTCGGGGGGGGTTTTGGGGGGGGGGGGAGGGTGTGAGCATATGTATATATATATATATATTTANCCCCCCCCCCCCCCCCCCCCCAAGACCTACTGCGAGGTGCTTCGGCTAGCAATGGGTAGAACATGTAAGGACTTTAGTTATTTTCTATATGGTTAAATACAATCATACATAAGCAATGATAACATATATCGTGTATAATTAATAGCTGAATACACTGTATTGACCACGGGTACGACGTCGCGACATCGCCGTTGGCGGATCTGGGCAAGCTTCATTGCCTGCACTTCTGTAACAGGATACTGCCTAAATGTTCTGGATATTCATAACTCTGTTCATACAATGACGATAGGCATAACCCGACCAAGACAGAACGATGTCTGCATCCTACGTAAGATCGTTAAATGTGCCGGATATTGTTTGTGTTTATCTTTTTATATTTCTAATTCTGTTCATATAACCAGAGGCAGAACCCAAAGACAGGACCAAAACAGAACGATGTGTGCATCCTACCTGAGATCCTAATGAGGGTTGCATGTGCACACATTTTTATTTTGTGTGAAGCATTTAAGTTGCTCATGCGCCAATGTTTATAATAGCTAATACTAATACGAATACTAATACTAATACAAATATTCCTACGGGTAAAGATGTTCATATTTATATTAAGCCTAATGTTAATACTAGCACTAAGAAATCCTAATACCAGTTACTTGTATTAATATGCATATCTTACGAATAATAATACTCATAGTAACGCTAAAACTAATATTAATACCAGTACGAATGTTAACATTAATAGCAACAGTGATACGAATGTGAATACTAATGTTCCTACGAATACTAATCATCATATTCATATCAGTAAAAATATTAATACGAATACTAATTTACATACTAATGCGAATAGCTACTGGGAATATTAACACTCCTACGGATACCAATAACCATATTCTTATTACATGTTTTCAATATGAATATTAATTCTAATAGTTGTTTGGAACCCTGATATAAGTCCGAATAATCATACCAATACTAATGCTAATACGAACATACATAATAGTAAATTAGCATTAGTATTCGTATCCATACCAGCATTAGTGTGTTTTTTAGCATGAGCATTCATTAATATTATTTTCGCCTACGAATAAAAAATATTCATATTCGTGTTAGAATTCATCTTAATACCCGTATTCAAAGATAATGCCATTATTCATACTAATATTGATATTAACCAATATGATTACAAATACCTTTTACGAATTCTGATACTTTCAGTAATACCGATACTGATATGAATACTAATGTTCCTACGAATATTAAAAGCCTATTCATATTGATAATAATATTAGTACTAATGCCAATATACACACAAATGCTAATATTAATACTAATATTGATATGAATATAAGTAATAGCGTTCCTCATATTCTTATTAATTATTCTCAGTATTTATATCATTAGTAAAAAATATCTGTACTCATATGAACACGAGTATTACCACTTGATACTCCAGCTAATTCGATTATGCATAGTACTAACCTCAATACTGGTACTGATACCAATATTAATGCTCCTACGAATACTACTAATCACGTTCAAATCACATCCAAAAAGCACACTCATCAACGTACCAAAGAATCTGTATTTTCACATACCAATGTACCAACATACCAATATACTAATATACTCCTATACTAAGATTCCAATTTGCCCATAAACCTACAAATATAGAATATACCAATATGATACTATACACGGGTTAATATTAATGCTAAGTATAAAACAAAGGCTAAGACCAAGACCAATACGAATACTATCTCTAACACTAACACTAAACATTAACACTTCCATTAGTACACATATTATATAGACTTATGTTAAGACTAATAATAACACTGACAAGGACATTGGCATTGACATCGACACCGACACCTACACTAACACTAACAGTAACACTAATCAACACGAACAATAATATTACGACTACTACCCGTGTTGATGCTACTAATATTAATACTAACACAAAACAAATACTAATACTGACACACATGCCTAAGGCAAATATTAAGACTACTGCTCCAAAAGAAGCAATACTAAGATTAAAATTACCAATGTTAGCCCTATTGCTAAGATTGAGATTAAGAATAAGACTAAGATTAAGGCAAAAACTAAGACTAAGACTAGTAAATACAATTACATGCTGCGCGCTGTATTGGCTCTAAGGCTCAGAGAACCAAAAATCCAAAAATCCAAAACCTTTCTGAGGGGCCCGAAACTTTTAGATTTTTTGGTTTTCCTAAGGGTTTTTTGTGGTTTCTAACTTGAAATCAAAAAAACATATGGTGTTTTTTGGTTTTCCAACAGAAATCCCAAAATAATACAGGGTTTTTTGTTTTTTCACCAGAGACCGAACAAGAAAACAAAAAAAACATGTGATTTTTTGGATTTCTGTTGGAAAACCAAAAAACCCTTAGGAAAACCAAAAAATCCAAAAGTTTCGGGCCCCTCAGAAAGATTTTTGGTTTTTTGGTTTCCCCCGTCGTAACGTGTGATCTCTTGAACTGTTTCTTGCTTGTGAGTACAGGCATATTAATATTAAAGCGGATATGAGTAGGCACGACGTTGTAAAGAGACATGACTTCAGATCAGCCATGAAAAGTAAGGAGAAGTTATCATCCATGAAAAGTGTGCGTTTTGACGGTATTTACAATGGAAAAGAGGCCGAGGTAGGTCATGATATACATATATATATTATTTATATTTATACTCGTCCGATGTTTGTATTCGACCCTGATCGCAGCACTTACAAAATTTTGGCGACTATGTGACTGTGTGGGCTTTGGTGCAGATTGCAGAGACGTCGCCCAAACTGGTCCAGCAACAGCGGTTTTTGCAGTTATGGGCAACCGAGCCGCACAGCACATTGGGGGGTGGCATGAGGTACGACCCTGCCAAAGTGTTGCAGCAGCTCAAGATGGAGAAAGGCCCGGAGCTAAGCGGAGCATCAGTGCTCCGAGTAAGGGGTGCTCTAGAGTCAAGAGAATCCAGCATGCCAAGTGACAAGTGCCAGCAGTCGTCCCAAATCGATCAGCGACGCCCGTAGATGCTGTTGCGTAGAGGGTTCACAGGCCACGCTGCTTGCAACCTATCGACAGTCATGAGTATTTTGCCAACAAGGCGACTCACGGAGATTCACCAAGACAGTCATCGGAGTCGCTGAGTGCTTTGCTGCCGCCCTCAAGCGGACACCGTTGGCAGGCTGAACTGCGGTTCTAGGATGCGCCCCAGGCTGCTCATCTAAACTCCCTACACTACGAAACAGACAGCGCTTTCTCAGGGCTTCAGGCCATCACGATCCTGGAACCGTGGACAAGTCGCCTCAAGACTTCGCACTTAATGGAGAAAAGCTCCGGAACAGCAGGTTTTCAGGTTGGCAGACATACACGGCCACTTGCGGCCAAACCCACAGATCAATCGGCATTTGTGTGAGCCTGTGGAGTGGATCTTGCTCACGGAAACCGTCATCCAGTACTTCAGTCACTTACATGGCTTGGAGTTCGTTTCATCGGTGCAGGATCTAGTTGGATTCTGCCATTTCTTGGGCTTTTGCTCGCTGTCATGCAGATTGGTTGATTGGGCTCGCTTCGGTGGACGGCTAGCCACAGCCGATGAACATTGTGCACATCGTTCTGTATGGGGTCATGTGTATGAACAAGATCGTAGAGGCAACCGATCCTCGTCATGTCATCAAAAAATGGTAACGGAGGCTCCAACCAAAACCGTGAGAAAGAGCAAGCAGGCACAGTAAAGAGCAAGCAGGCACAGTTACACTCAGCTAGACTATGCTAGACTGGCACCTGCCGGAAGCGAAACATCGTAGTTCATCAAGTATAGCCGAAAAGAACCGGATGAGACTTGTTCATGTTGGTCGTCTTGTAAAGTCGCCTGAGCTGAGCCAGTAGGTTGGTATAGACGTAGTTTGTGCGCCACACTGATCATGACTGCACTTTGCCCTCGACATGTACCGCGAGTGGCCCATGTCCAGCAACGTCATCAAAGTGCAAGGTTGGTCCAGCGCCGCGGGTGCCTAGCAGGTGCCGTTGGAGTCCCGCTCGTCACCCAATCCTTTACCTTCGGCTCCCTTTGTGCACAAGGGCGTGGGTTTCGACGCAGTCGCCGGCTCGGTCAGCGTGCGGCAGCAGCTGCTCCACGTTTGGAAGAGTTGGAAATGTTGGCCAACGAGATTCGCATCTCTCGTGATATGGGTCCAGTACGGGAGAACTTGGAGGACCCGGCTTACTATGCTTTTCCTTCATATTACACCAGAGGTGATGGAAGCCAAAGGGGCTTCTGCAACTGGCTTTTGCGAGACGTGTTAATGGTCGGAAGATACCCATACTGTGATCCCTTGGGTGACTTCCCAAGCAAGCTGGATGGACGGCGACATTTGACTAAGATGCTCGACGCGGGCATAACAGCTTTCGTGTGCATGCAAGCTGAGATCCCATCTCCTGCACCAGAAAACTTGAAAGCATGGCCATGGGAAGGCGTGTCACTTCCGGCAACTTGGATCATTGGGCCACTAGCTATCACATGTCAAATATACCGATATATATGGCTATGGTTCGCATGATGATAGGGAGGAGGAGGAGCAGGAGGAGGATGGGGTGAGGAGCAGGAGCAGCAAGAGGACGACGAATGCTGCCGGCGCAGCATTCGTCATGTGTGACCGGCATTATGAACCATTACTCCTGAAAGGGCTGTCCTTTTCCTGATGTAGAAACATCTCAATCAGCCTCGCGCAGCCTCCAGTCTGGAGCAAGTTTGCCCGAGACATAGCACTCGGAGCGGGCTTTGCCCCATCTTCTGACCACTGAGGAGTTCGACATGCCTCGGCGGTTCTTGCCTTATGGTCCGGTTGTGAAAGAGGAGGCCGCATCTATGGGCCTGGAGATTCCTCGATTCCTGCACTGCCCGGTGCGCGGCTCAGGTATCATGATAGAATTGGTCATTATGTTCCGGATACAGACTCCTAGTGGGCACTAGCGTTTCGAGTTTCGAGCTCGTGAGATTCAAGTCAATCCTAAACAAACTCCACGGATCCTGCGAGGAGCCCGAAACGGCAAGCAACAATACTCCCGAAGTCCCATATTCTATTCGCCACGTCTTGTGATTTCGGCTTTCAGCACAAGGTGCCAGACATGCGCGTGCCGAAGGAGGAGCAGCTGATGAGGCTCGCCGTCTCCCTAATCCCGTACGGGGCAGAACCCAACACTTCACCTACAGCCTCTGCCGAAGGGCGTTTTACCCCACCAAAAAACCACCTAACCACCGCATACTCAGATCCCGAAGCCTGAACTCTGCGAGCCTGGCATCCAGGCTTCTTCGGGACTGCCTGATCGAGCTGCAGAGCGGAGGGCGTCTTTACGTTCACTGCCTTCTGGCCTTCTGAGCTGACTTGTCTCGTTCGGGAACCCTGAAGCCGATCACTTGAAGAATCGGGTTTTGGCTTGGGTTAAAGTTCGGTTTCAGGAGCTTCGCTTCATAACAAAACATTCGCGAGCCCTGCTCCTGTGAAACGGAGAAAGGGGGCAACGGAATTCTCAGTTCAGCCGACTAGGATGAGAGATCAGGGTGCATGAGTGTTGATGTAGGGGCTGTGGTTTCGGGCGAGGTTGGGGCGGTCTCGGCCGCGCAGCAGTGACAAGCGCCTGCCTGCTTGCCTTGCTGAGGCGTCCGTGGGCTTCGAAGGGCACATGAGGGCAGATCTAAACCCCGCCTCTCAGTCCTTTCTCTATTGGGGCGACAAGTGAAACACCTCTATCAAAAAGGCCCTAAAGACCCTGCTGTGCGCTGAAGAACGCACAAGGGCGCAAGAGCGTGCAAGGACAACACCTGACTGTGTACTCGCATCCCGAAGGGCTGCCTCGATGCTTAGTATCAGGCCAGCCCTGTCATGGACAAAGTCCAGTTCTCTGGTTTGGGCGGTGTGGTTTGCAAAGGGATCTTGCGGGTTCAGCCCCAAACATATTGACGTTCTGCCATCGATCTAGTGGGGTTGAAGGGTTTCGGGCTCTGCTTCAGAGCATATGTGACGGGCAGTTTCAATCGGAGTCAACGGTTCAACTTCTGCGAGCAGTTCGCTTTCTTGGGACCTGGGCAAGTTGGGACATGCCGTTGCGACCCCGGGTGCTCCACTAGATTCAAGAGGTATCAGGAGGTTCTGTCTTCGCTACATCTCCCGCTGGCTTAAGCATTACTTAATTATCGACGGAAGCCAGGCAGCGAAAGGTCCGATGGGGTTCGAGAGCCGTGTTGTGCCGAAGACCTGTGGTTTGAGCCCGAAAGCTTTTCTTCAGACTCTTCCCTGCCTGAATCCAAACTGGAGATTTCGCGTCCCCAGGTGGCTCTTGCGCCCTGCCATGGTACAGCCCAACCCCAGAGAGGTGGAAGGTTAGAGTCGCGCATAATGCAGAAAACTGGAGCAAAGCACACCTGAAACCGGACTCCTGACTCCCGACCACGATGGAAATCCGTGGGTATCAAGAAAATCCGGGTTTCCTTCTCAAGCTACAGCGTATTCAAGAACAGCTGCCAGCGCGAGGATCGAGGTCGGAGCTAGCCCAACTGAGAACAACCACGCCCGCCCTCGGCATGTTTCGGAGAAGGCCAGAGCTTGGTCCCAACGAGGTGCTGCTTTGCACCCAGGCTGGGCCTCAGGGGCCGGGAACTGGATATCCTTCTCGGATGCATCCTGGTGTTGAGCTGTTCAAACAAACAAGCAGCAAAACACATACACAGAAAGACAGAGAGAGAGAGAGAGACAGAGGAGAGAAAGAGAGAGAGAGAGAGGGAGAGAGAGAGAGAGAGACACACACACACACGAGACACAGACACGGACTCACTCTTAGAGAGTCGCCAAGACCGCCTTCACAGATACTTCGCCTTGCTCGTAAGGTCGGTATCTGCTCTCATCTCTGGGAGATTCGATGCGCAATGCGACGCGACGAGCGCGAAACCATCGTTTTAGATTATTGGACCTGACCTTCGAGAACTCTCGTGCCATGCCACATATTCAAGGTCCGTGCAGAATGTCCTCAAACGATAGCACTCGGTTTGGGAAAGAGGTTGCGGAGGTTTGCCCTCGAATGCCCAGTGGTAGGAGTGAGGTAGGCTCCAGGTGTTCTTGCATCGCTCTTATAGTGCCTTGCTACCACTCGCACTTCGAAGTTTGCTCCTTGGCTTTGATGGATCAGGTTTCCGGTTTTCAACGTATGGAGAATTCTAGAAGTGTACAGCATAAGTTGTACTGCAGCCGGGCCGATACCCAATTTCAACGATGTTCTGGCAGGGAAAGACGGGGATTGCATAGTGAGAAGAGAGAGGCAGCAAAAGATAAATTCCTCTTATGCATTTCTTGTCGTAGGGGCCAACTCATCTGGCACACCTACTTTGCCATGCACTGGATTTCAGAGCCTTTTCTCATGGCTCATCTCTCCATTATCTCAACGCTTGCAATCATCAGCCGCAATCGTGTGCCCTAGTGCTTTCTTTTCACATCCCCCGAGGGCGACGGGCGGGCCTGGCGCCCGAGAGAAAGAGAGAGAGAGAGAGAGCCCCACGAACATCGGGGGGGGCCTACAAGGCCGAGGGGGTTTGACAGCCCCTCATGCCCCGGGGAAGAAGAGAGAGAGAGAGAGAGTGTGTGTGTGTGTGCATGTGTGTGTGGGGGGGCTTCAAGGAGGCACTCGTTCTAAGTGAACCCTGAACAGCAGGGACACAAAGCTGGTGTAAAGCTGAGACCGTCCCACAACATGAAGGACGGGGTAGCGCGAACTACGCGAGTCCGGTGAACTGCCCTCGACTCACGCCCCCAAGCAAAGCAGAGAGAGAGAGAGAGTGTGTGTGTGTGTATAGGCTAGTTATGGATGCTTTAAGGAAGACTTTGAGTGCAATTTCACCTGCTTCCCATAGAGTCTGGGGGGCGCTGACGCACGGGGGAGGGGCCTTACACCCTCTCCTTTTACCCATGCGAAAGAAAGATAGAGAGAGCGAGAGAGAGAGAAATAGAGAGAGAGAGAGGGAGAGAGAGAGAGAGAGAGAGAGCGAGAGAGGGAGGTAGAGGGGGAGAGAGAGAGGGAGAGGGAGAGAGAGAGAGAGGCAGACAGACAGTGGCAGAACAATGGCGTTCAATGTTTCGTGCTAGGAGTCATTTCCTGTGTTTCTGGTAAGCAGTGGCAATAGTCGTGACAGGACGAGGGGGACACAACAGATCCTGATGTGGTTTCCCAGTGCTACCCCTTGTTTGTTCTTGAACCTGTCCCCTGCTGGTTTCCCCCCGAACGATAGAGGCACAACATGCGGGAAGATGTTATGATTGTGGCATATGTGATGCACTGTCCATACTTGCGATGCTGTATGTTGGTACGGTTTGTATCAGTGTGTGGTTTGAGCATGGTACAGTCCCGAGCCACAGCAACCACTAATATGTCTCATGGCTGGCACTTGAAGAACTGGTGATCACCTTGGCGATGAGCTGTTGTATGCACCACCAGGGTAATCTGTTGGCATAATCATGATGTGAGTGAAAACTCCTGACAGAGCAGATTGTGTGATTGGGGCCCAAGACTGCTTAGTGCCTGAGTGTGGTGCATTTGCCTCGCTACCCGCAGTCCTTTGCTTGCGAAGCAAGTGTACCCGCTGGCACACCCACGATCAGTCCGCAACCCCTAACCACAGCCAGCCGGCCAGCCAGCCAGCCGGCCAGGCAGACAGACAGCCAGGCAGACACGCAGTCGCGCAGACACGCAGACAGCCAGGCACAGACAGACACGGAGACGCAGACACAGACACACAGACACACAGACACACAGACAGACAGACAGACGGACGGACAGACGGACAGACGGACACACACACACACACAGCCACGGAGACCTCTGCCTTGGTTAACGCCGAAGTCTGCCGAACGGAAAGAAAGCCAGATATAAGCATAAAGAAAGAGGGAGAGACGGCCGGAAAGACGCCGGGCCACATGCCCGAACTACTGCAGAGGCCGGCTACGATTCGCGCATCGGTGGCGCCAACTATGCTTCGCCTCAGACCATGGCAGAGGTCTCAGCGATTCGTCCAGAAGAAGCCTGCTTACTTCTTGCCTGCAGCAGTGAGGGGAGGTGCTGCCTGGTAAAAGTTTGCTTCTTGCATTTTCCTGCGCACCTCATGCTCGTTGCTCGTACTGTGCAGTTGTGATGACAGCAGCATTGCGTCGCTTGGCTTCTGGATTGAGGCCCAGCGGAGCAAAGTGCACGATTTCACTCGCGCGCTTGCATACCTGAGAGGAAAGGAGTCCTGACTGCAGCAGCAGAAATTGACGGCACTGCCATTTCCTTCAGGTGCACGCTGCAAGCACGTCGATGTGAGTTTCGCGTGGTTTGTGTTTAACAACGTGCAACCCTTTAATTCAGAGGATCCGTGACGTCGCTGTTTGTGGTCCTGAGATTAGATTCCCCTCCTCAGACTCCCGCGCTGTGTCGAGCACAGCCAAAGACAGCACGGTGTCCCAGGACCCCTGAATGTTGTGACCTGGGCTTCATCATGATACTTCTTGCAAGGGTTTTCGGTGATCCAAAACTTTGAAGCCTTGAACCATTCCGTGGGAGAAGAGGGAGTGGTTCGATCCTCGCCTTCGGTATTGTCTCGGCAGTGAGGCTCAGTGAGAGCTACTGCAGGTTGTAAACAACTGCCGGGCTACACAAAGCTGTGCGCTGAAGCGCACATGGCGTGCGTGCGGGTACTGCTTTGTAATTATGTTTATATGTACGTATGACGTATGTATACATACGTGTACAGACAAGTGTATGTGTTTGTGCAATTTTGTGCATGTGTATATATGTATGTGTATGTAGATATGTATGTGTGTATGTATAATGTATGTACGCCCTTTTGTCGGTCGGTCGGTCGGCCTGCCTCCCTCGCCTGGCTGGCTGGCTGGCTGGCTGGCCGGCTGGCCGGCTGGCCGGCTGGCTGGTTGTTTGTCCGTCTGTGTCTCTGGCTCCGTCTCCGTCTCTGTCTCTGTCTGTCTGTTTCTCTCTTTGCCCTGTCTGTCTCTGTCTGTCTGTCTCTGTCTGTCTGTCTCTGTCTGTCTGTCTGTCTGTCTGTCTCTGTCGTCTCTGTCTGTCTCTGTCTGTCTCTGCCTGTCTCTGCCTGTCGCTGTTTGTCCCTGTCTGTCTCTGTCTGTCTCTGTCTGTCTTTGTGTCTGTTTGTCTGTCTGTCTCTGTCTGCCTCTGTCTGTCTCTGTCTCTCCGTCTCTCTGTCTGTCTCTGTCTGTCTCTGTCTGTCTCTGTCTGTCTCTGTCTGTCTCTGCCTGTCTCTGCCTGTCTCTGCCTGTCTCTGCCTGTCTCTGCCTGTCTCTGTCTGTCTCTGTCTGTCTCTGCCTGTCTCTGCCTGTCTCTGCCTGTCTCTGCCTGTCTCTGCCTGTCTCTGTCTGTCTCTGTCTGTCTCTGTCTGTCTCTGTCTGTCTGTGTCTGCCTCTGTCTACCTCTGTCTGTCTCTGTCTGTCTGTGTCTCTGTGTCTCTGCGTCTCTGTGTCTCTGTGTCTCTGTGTCTCTGTCTGTCTGTCTGCCTGCCTGCCTGCCTGCCTGTCTGTCTGTCTCAGTCTGTCTGTCTGTCTGTGTCTCTGTCTGTCTGTCTGCCTGGCTGGCTGTCTGACAGTCTGCCTGTCTCTGTCTGTCCCTGTCTGTCTCTGTCTGTCTCTGTCCGTCCGTTTGTCCGTCCGTCCGTCCGTCCGTCCGTCTGTCTGTCTGTTTGTTTGTGTTGTCTGTCTATCTCCGTCTTTGTCTCTGGCTCTGGCTCTGTGTCTGTCTGTCTGTCTGTCTGTCTGCCTGTGTCTGTCTATCTGTCTTTCTATCTGCCTGTCTGTCTCTGTCTCTGTCTGTCTGTGACAGTGTGTATCTGTCTGTCTTTGTCTATCTGTCTCCGTCTGTTTGTCTGGGTGTCTGTTTCTGTGAATGCATACATGCAAGCATGCATGTATGCACACATGCATTCATACCTACTGACTGACTGACGAACTGGCTGTCTTACTTCATTGCTTGCTTGCCCGTTTATGCCTGCCTGCTCGACTTGTCTACTCCAGCCCTCACTCACGTACTCATCACTTACTTACCCACTGACCTACTGGGAGCTACTATCAGATCATGTCACACGTTGTCATCTCATGTGAGTCTTTCGCCTGCCACACCGTACAGTACCATACAATACCATACCATACCAGACATCATGCCTCTTCTTCTGCGTTTATATGCATTCGCAAGCACGCAGACCACATATGCTGAAGTCCTGATCTCGTATAAGCCTTGTTCATGATTCCGGAGTGACGTGTGGTGACGACACAACCCTTTCTGACTTTCCTAGCTAGAGAACTTGGCGCCCAGCAGAGGCCCGAACGAGTCTAGTGACTCTAGTGGGAGCAGAAATTCATCACTTCTGGATGCCTGCCTGCATTGCGTTATTGGTGGACTGAGGTACAATGGCGGGGCGCTCTCCAGGAGGCGGATATCATGTGAAGTTGCCGGACGCCCAGATGAAACTGTCATGGCGATGCTTGCCGTGTTTCCACGCTCCAGCCGGATGTGCCTCACTGCTCCAGGCCCTGAAGCTCTTCAACTGCCGGAAATGCTTAAGTCTTGAGTCTCGATGAGAAACTTGCCGGAGAACAACAACTGAAAACTTTCAAGCCAGAGCATCGGGAAGCGCTCCGAGTGCCTAGTGAACAAATCTGTTGGCAGATCTGAGCTTCTTGGACCCGAGCCAAGTAGCTCCTCGATGCCGAAGGACTTTTGGGATCTCCGAGCTTCTTGCATTCAGCCTTTGGTGGCCTTTGGATTGCGAGGGTCTTAAGTGTTCCCTGCAACTCCCCATTGCCAGCCGCCTAGACTTCCTGGTCGTGGGTGTTAGGGCGCTGGGCCGTTAGGAGTCGGATGTGGGATGACTTGGGGTTGAAAGTCTGAAAACTGGGATGGAGCAGGGGTTGCTCATCCCTTGTCGTGATGTCGCCGTGTATGGGAATACAACAGTACGTGCGGCATCCAGTACTTGACGTCACATGATATCAGCCATCGACAAAGTCAGTAGCAATGGGCATAGGCTCATCGTGGATACCCCTGCCAGCGAAGCTGTTCCACGATGAAGTAGCCGCTTCCGGAGCAGCGCATGGCTTGTAGTTACTCACCGTTGCCTAGAATACAACCTGGATGTGCACCTCAACAACAATTTTGCAATGTTCATGTGCAACCTGTGATTGCAAGAGTGTGCTGGTGTCCTGCTAAGGCTGCTAAGGTCGGATTCGGTAACCAAACTGCACATGACGCCATGAGAGAGAGAGAGAGCGCGATGTAGGGGGGGAAACTCCCCTGCATCACAGGGGTGGCGAAAGAAAGAGAGAGAGAGACAGAGACAGAGACAGAGACAGACAGAGAGAGAGAGACAGACAGAGAGAGAGAGAGAGAGAGCCCTGCTTGCCGTTGAGAGCGGGAAGTCAAACCAACTGTGACCGGGGTGAGGCTCGTAGGTGCCTGCTATGCTTCTATAGTGCGTACAGATTTCCCTGAGGTTAAGGGAAACAGTCGAGCCCGCTACCGAGGTAGAAACCCCCAGAGTCCACACGTGCTGAGAGTGATGCTAGAGCCCAGGGAGTGTTGTCAACTTCAGGTAGTCAATGGTCATTCTTGTGTTATTGCGTTACGGGGCGAGGCATCCCGAGAGAATATATCGCAAACTCTCTAGCTCAGCAAGCGGGGCAGGAGCAACAGTGCCCATTTTCTCAGTTGTACTGTCGTGGAATACACTAAGTAAATTACGATGCTCCGCCCGTGGAGGGGAACAGAAGTCTTTCGCACGTAACACCAGTCGGGCTGCTCCCGCGGAGGCATGCCCTCAAGCCTGGGGAAAGAAAGAGAAAGAGAGAGAGCGAGAGAGAGAGACAGAGAGGCTGTTGTGATCCAAAACTTAGACTGCGGAAGATGGGGCAATCAAACAGCATTGAGATTCACTTGCTATCAATTGTAAAGTGATTGATGTTTCCAGCAGTTGCTGCTTAGAACAGTAGAACCAGCTGGTTTGCAGGATACTTTGGCTGCGAGTGCTTGGTAGTCCCAAGTTGCCTCAGTGCGATCTTGGAGCTCCCATATATATATATATATATTACGGGAGTTGTGCAGTCTTCCTTCCCTAGCCAGAAGGAGTGTTCAATCGCGGATGCATCAGAGACGATACAAGATTCCCAACATCATTGGCAGGAGGCATCGCTCTTGCCGACGTTTTTGGCAAGCGAGAGGTCGGGAGGCATGCCTGATCTGCCATTTCACAGCCTGGAAGTCGCGCTCAGCTTCCATCACTTTCGGGCTCCCAGGGGCCTACATGGCGTGACGTTGTGGCACAACCGCCACAAACAACCACAACAGCAACAACAACAAACACGCAATAACCGACACCCAATAACCAACAAGCAGCCGACAACCACAACTGCAACAACGGCAACAACAATAGCAACAAAGGCAACATTTTCAAACAACAAACAACACACAACAACCAACAAGCAACATTCAACAATCAGCACACAACCACCACACATCAATAAACAACAAGCCACAAGAACACCCCCACCACCACCCCACCGCCGCCGCCGCCACTGCCACGGCCACCATCACCGCCACCATCACCGCCACCATCACCACCACCACCACTAGCAACAACAGTAGCAATAGCAACAACGGTAATAGTTGCAACTTAACCCTAACGGGACAATGACACTTACAGCAGATGTAACACCAAAAACATCAACAACGAGACCAACAACGACAGCATTATCAGCAACACTACTACTACCACGGCCACCGCCACCACCACCACCACCACGACCACCACCACCGCCAACAACAGCAACAACAATTGCAACAACAACAGCGACATCAACATAAACATGAATATCATCATCAGCAGCTCTACCACCAACACCAACAAGAACGGCAACAACGACAACAACAACAAAGATGCCGACAACGACGACAACAACAACCACGACGACGACGATAGCAGCAGTTGTTGCACCACCAACAGCATCGGCAACATCAACAACAAGAAGCACGGTACCAAGAACACTATCAATAACTGTCAACAACCACAACCACAACAACAACAACAACCGCAACAGCAGCAACAGCAAGAACAACAGCAAACACAACCTCAACCACAACAACGACAACGACAATTGCAACAACAGCTACGAAAGACAGCAGCAACAGCGACAAGGACAACATCAGCAACAACACCATCAACAACAACACCGTAACAGCAAGTTAACAGCAACAACAAATTCACGAAACCAATAACACCGCCAGTACCACCAGCACCGCAACAACCACCACTATCACCACGACCACGAGTTCCGCCGCCACCACCAGCAACAACATCAACCGCAATGACAGCATGTCTTCGGCCTCGCGGTATCTTGTGCCTTTAAGGGCTTGCTAGTTGCACACGGCACGCAAGCACAATAGGTCGAGGACTGAACCTTTCCACACGCATGCTTCCGGCTTGTGCTCAAATGGGGTGGGCTTGCATGTTTTCGGTATAAGCTGTGTGTTTATGAATTGAAATGTCGGATTTGCCGACTTGGGAGACTTAGCACAATTCTCATTGCCGGACTGATACATGCGGCAACACGTCAGTTGGGATGCACACTCCTAAGCAAGAGTCGGTTGGCAAGGTCCTTTCGGCTTGGCCAGGCCTTGGCGATGAGACTCTGGTCGCCGAAGGGGTCTTACGTGCAAGTCCGATCGCTGAAGGGGTGCTGCGCCGCCCTCGGACTCCGAAACATGTGCATGCCCGGGCAGGTATGAGCAAGCAATAGGCCAACGCTACTGCATTATTTAGAACAACTTGGCAAGGGCTTGGATGATAGGGCTTGACAAGCGGTCTTTAGAAACGTTTACGCAGTCATCTTGTGTTTTGGACATCAAGACCTGGGCAATTGACAGACGGATGCCACTCGTTAAACCTGTTAAACGATTGGACCAGGAAGCTGTTGCTGGAAGCTTAGTCTGAGATACGACAAAACAGCAGAACTAGTCCGCAGAGAATACGGCTGGTCTCATTCAGACTTCGGTGTACGACACCTTGCCACGGACTGCACATGCATGTATGTGTATATCCATGTATTATGTATGTATGAACGTATATATGTAGGTATGTATGTATATAACTGCACGTAGGCATGTATGTATGTATGTAGGTATGTGTATATGTAACTATTATGTTTGTGTATGAGAACAAATGCAAACGCAACACATATATATATATGTATAATATGTAGTTGTTGATTTATTCACATAATTGCTTACTTGTAGTCGTTAACTGTTTCTTCTTACTTGCTTATGTACTCACATATACAGTATATACATGTGCCTCCATCTACCTACGTATACAGTGTGTGTATATATATATATACACATGTACATGCATTAATTTGTATGTATGTATGCATGCATGTAGGTATGCATGTATGTGCGCACGGATGGATGGAGGGAGGGAGGGAGGGACCGACGGACGGACGGACGGAGGGATGGATGGATGGTCTGGGTCTATGTATATGTGTACGTACGTATAGTTATGCGCATGCATAGAAGAAAGAGGTTTGCTTATACAAAGATGTATCATAACGTATATGTGCTTGTGTGCTGGTCTTTGTGCCCGTAATGTCATCTAAGCCTTGGGATGTTGATGTTGCAGATGGTTTGCTTTCTGCAGGCCATCGATGCCGTGGGAAGGGCCCCTAAGGGCCACAGCATCACACACCGCACCTGGCATGGTACATGTACATGTTAGTACAACAGTATGTGATACGAATCTTCATGTTTTTTTGGAAGGAAAGGAGAAAGCAGCCGTCAGCGTGAGGCGAGAGCCCTGCACAACGGCATCGGCCAGACAGCTTGCCGACTCAGCTGTCCATGGATCTAGTGCTTCTAGCCGCAAGTGGAGAGACCGAGCTGCTGCTGTCGAGTTCCGAGTCGCTGCTATCCACTTGCGTTGAAACACCGAGTCTATCGGACACTGGCATGTTCTTCATAATGAACGCACAGCTTAGTAACTTGAGCCTCGAATGTGGTACGAAACGAAGATCAGGAATGTCGGGTCCGCATTGGTTGGAGCTGCTCCCACCCGATCTCAGTGAATAACTGTGATGACGGCGCGCACCTGTCAATCCATCTATGTGTCCATTTATCTGCCGCCCTTGTATCTATCAAGCTATCAGATTATCCAATTATCTAAACGTTTTTGAAACTATCTATGTATGGTTGCACACCGGCGGGTCCCCCAGCCTCCCCCCGCCGCTATGCGTCTGGTGCTTGGAATACAAAAGGCAGGGCAGGCGCAGAATTCTCGCGACAGGTGTCGTTTCTGCACCCGCGGTGGTGAATTGGGGAATTTTCAGATCTTGGGCTCCTCCTGATTTCCCCCATATTTTTGCTTATCTATAGTGTCTCTTAAAGGGTATCCACGGGACGCGTGCCATGTCAGCTGATAGGGCAGGGTGCGCGACGTGAGAAATATGCCTCGGTGATGACGACTTTGTTTATGCACGTGGGGGGGGGATACCTGCACCTGCACCTACTCGTTGCTTCTTCTTGCGGGTGGTGGTGGTGGTGGGGGGGTTGATGGCGTTCTGTGTTTCAAGATACACGGCTCCTAGGCAGGAAGTAGTAGATTGAAAGCAACACTGGCGAACATACCGAAAGTACCTCGCCTGTCACACGAAACAAAGTTTAACATAGGATACAGAATCTATTGTTTGAAATGATAGGCTGATAGGAGATGTCATGACGTGATATGACATGACATGACATGACATGATATGAGAGGTTATGATCTATCAAGACATGAAAGAGCATGTGATGTTATGATTTGTCATGTCACACGGTGGGTTTCTTCAATAGATTCTCAATCCTATGTTAAACCGTGATTGGTGTGACAGGCGTGGTACTTTCGGTATGTTTGCCAGTGTTACTTTCAATCTACTACTTCGCGCATAAGAGCCTCACCATGGGGAGTAAGCGCGTCTAGCGCATCCAAAACTTCAGTTTTAAGCATTTCCAGACTGTAGACGCCAGAAAAAGCATGCCTTCAACAAATCCAAGACGAAGCCTGTTTCGTGCGGCAGGCGCCGATGTCAACGTCTCTTTCGAAAGGTCCAGATATGCCCCCTTGAAGTTGTTTATGTTGGGACAAGCTCAGCGGGATCAAGGCGGAACAATCTTTGCAGAGACACTGAGGCCAAACCGCGTCATACTCAAACCAAGGGGCGTTCACAGCCTTGAGCCTGGATCTGTGCAGCCAGGATCTTACAACGGATCTGTCCAGATATGAACTGAGCCTGTGTCAGAAGCTAGTCCTGCCAGCATGCAAGGCACGGGGAAGGTGATCTCTCCCCTTGTCGGACTGTGCAGCCGGAGAGTTCCAGGCAGGCTGTTGCCAAGCGAAACGTTTTACCCTGAGGTCTGTCCTTACCCCCGCATGCTTCCGATCAGCGATGATGTCTGGAAGGCCAGAGGCTGCTGGCACTGTATCGCACGAGTCGTTCTCCCAGCGGATTGCGGCCGTTACTGCCACAGGCAGGCATTGAAACTCAGTTTTCAGACCTTAGCTGGCCTAATCGTTCCAGTGCACTGGCCAAGGGCCGTTCACAGCCTGGCGCCTGCATCCGCACAGCCAGGCTCTTAGCAGTGGGAATGCTACGGTATTCAGGCAACCTGTCATTGCCATGAGTCCACGCAGGAGTCGTTCTGGCACTCTGGCATTATGTAAACGTCCTCACCTGCTCGTCTACTCCGCGCATCACTGATGTTCGAAGGCGACAGCCAGAACACACCACATCGCCTGAGCCGGCCTCCAAGCATTGTGGGATGTGAGTCCGGTATTCATGCACTCGGAGCCGCTCCTGGTCGCACGGGCATTGAGTCCTTTCGGGGGCTACACTCCTACCTGCGAACACCGGCAGCGTCCTCGTTTGGTTGTGCACTTTCGGCGAAAGCCGGAATTGTGCAGCATTTCCTGTTCTCATTTACAATTTGTTTCTGACCTGTTTGTCAAGGCAGCAAGTACCCCGCTCATAGTACCCTAATCATATGCCGACAGGACTTTCGACTGTATCACGATATCTTGTCAACATGTTACCGTCACGTTGCGGATCCGGGGTTGAAGCCGAAAGCGCAATAGTTCCACAAACCGTATACTGAAACTGCCATATGCCGACAATTGTCGAATTTCTGCGCGGGACGCATTTTTGGCATCTTGTTTCGCGGCCTTTTTGAAGCGGGCACCTTGTTGTGCCGTAGGGGATGGGATGGTCATGTTCCTCGGCGACGGAACGACTGAGTTCAAAACGCATCCGAAGGCGCGGTCCACGCATGCTTCGAAAGCAAACTTGGGACGTGCGACGGCCGTAATAGTCTGAATGCACGCGGCTGACCCTCCAGACTCTGGACCGATTCGCGGAATGCTAACCAAGCTGGCGTTCAGAGATCTGGTGTAGATGACTGGAACTCCAACAGTCTTCCGATGTTTGCCACCACTGTAAGCTTGTCCGACAAATTCGTACCAAAATGGCATGCACAGAGCATGGGTCCCCACATGCGTAGTTAAGTACGTGCCTGCACGCACCGCGTGGTTTGTCGCTACATCATGCAGGTGCATTGAATGAAGTTTGCGTTAGCGGGCAGAGGCTGCGCAGGCCGCATAGGTCGTGGACAGTCAGTGGCCAACAAAGACGCTCCGTGAAAACGCACGGTTGTCGAGAGCAATGAAGCTGCATATTGCGTTACAACGCAGCGTGCCATCCTGTTTCCATGTCAATCACACATGAACCAAAAAAGCAGTGTAGCACCCTTGTTCAACAAGCTGCGGCCGCACGTGGCGAGCCAGACTTGCCCCGCTAGTTTGGGCTGGCCACCCCCCCACCCCCCCACACCCCCGANAGGAATATACCATAATTCCCATAGTTTAGAGTCCTTAAGGTCATGCAGGATTTTGTCCATCAACAGTAGGATTCGAGTCTTCCGCCCAATCCACGGCCTGAACCCTCAACCCTCTCCCCCCCCATCCCTTCCCGGCCTTGGTTTTAGTGGTATTAGAGTAATTTAATCGTACTCCAATGACTGTCCCACCCCTTCTCGGCCCGTCAAGACTAAGATTGTGGCTCGCAGACTCCCGACGTGGGTCCAGCCGACCTGCCACGTACTGCAATTGCATGATTTGCAGGTCCAAGCATCACCTTCAGTTACTCAAGGCAACCCAGGCAGCAAACCCGCTTCGGTGGCCTGACAGATGATTCTGTCATTCTCTGCCCGGCTACGGTCCCCAGAAATAGCATATACTCGACAGGCGCAGAAACTTTAAGGAGGCAGAGGACAGTTGCATGCAAACGTCCTTTGTGCCTGTCAACTTTAGTAGCATCAGCCTGCGGTTCAAGCAGCAGCGCTGGAGGGCTCTGTAGTTTTAATAGGTGATGCATGCCGTTTGAGGTGTCTTACTTTGCTGTCTGGAGTTAGACGCTGATGCGAACTCCCGCGTTTCCAAACTGTCTTGCTATAGAGTATGTGCTCAACTTCGGCACTTCATGCATATGTCTGTCCTGCTGTTGGTGGTGTGCAAGCACGACATTGGCCATTAGGACCTCAGCATGGCTTCATCGTTTGTTCGAGCATGCAGGTCGGCTAATGATTGTTGGCCTTTCTGGATTTTCGAGAGCTTCTCGTATCGCTGCAAAGGGGTGCCATGATCCACCATGATCCACTCGCAGTCGTCGGATGCTTGATGACGCTTGCAAAACTACCGCATAGCGGCTCGCGCTTAATTAGTTTGTCCTTGCCAAAAACCGGCAATCTCAAGTAGGTTCTTGGCGAAGACACTCAAACACTTCGCTATAGTCCCACAGGACGGGACTAGGACTATCGTTTGCATACACGAGTGAGAGGGCAACGCGCAGTTGAGCTTCTTGGACCTCGTCCACCCGTCACGAGTAAGTCGCGTGGATGATGGCTCGCTCCAAGTATCTTCGGAATCATGGCCCTGAGGTGCGTTGAGCTGGCAGGGCTTATTGCCAATAGCCTGTGTTGAATCAAGCAGAGCTATGCACGGAGCGCTCCCAGCGTTTCCGTCCGAAACCTCATTCGGAACAGTCAGCCAGCCAGCCGAGCGTGGAAAGTTTGAGCCGATCGACTCCGATCTGGATCGTGTCTTCGATCGAAGTGGGCTTCGGGCAGGGAACCTTCCGATTTGTGCCGTCGGGAGGGGACCCTGCCCAAGCCTACTGAGGGACGTAGCACCTTGCTCTTCACCCAAAAAAGCGTGAGCTATCTCGCCGAGAAGGGGAGTGCAAGACCTTGCGCAACGATGCTGCTGTCCGGGGGTGAAACAGTCCTTCCAAGCCGAACGATGGGCGGGGGAGACCAATGCCTTAATCGGGATAACTCGACCCTGACAAGCCTGCAAACTGAAAAGTTTGCCAGATGATGTGGCGGCTCCGAGGAACAATGCAGGCTTGTAACACGCACTACGACGAAGCAGAAGGTGGACGGGGTGGGATGGAAGAGTGGTTGATGCCAACGGCCTCACAAGTGCAGAAGCGAACAGGGGGGCGTGTGACAACACATGAAAGCCTCTCGCAAAGCTCAGAAGAGTGATGCAGGACTTTTGGCAAGGGGACTGCTGGCAAAAGAGGGGTCGCTTGTGCGGCTTAGACATGTTGAGGTTCTTCAGGGCTCCCGGGTCATGAGCGTGGAGTCCTTAGATGTGTATCCCAATATGATTTGGACAGCCTCTGAAGACAAGATAGCCGACTGCTATGCTTCGT
The DNA here is from genome assembly GCA_003297005.1 of Symbiodinium sp. clade A Y106. Classification (NCBI taxonomy): domain Eukaryota; class Dinophyceae; order Suessiales; family Symbiodiniaceae; genus Symbiodinium; species Symbiodinium sp. clade A. Next base: position 46,718 of record BGNK01004060.1, read on the forward strand.
TACAATACCCTAAACTATTGATAGGTATCTTAAGAGCACCGGCTGTCTTGACAGTTAAGGAAATAAACATGTCAGTGGCAATTTTGTGCCAGAATGCGGCAGGGGCGAGGGCCGCGAGAAACTGTGCTGCGCATTCATGATTTTACGGTGTGGTGGCTTCGAGACAGAGACAGCCAAAGAATCAACGGTGAGTCCAAAGTTTCATGCTACAGCCGAGGCAGAAAGAAGGAGCCGATACCTTCGGTCTACCGCTACAGCGGTGCAAATCCAGGCGGGTCTGTGCGGCGCAATTTCAGCGAAGTGTGGGTGCCGTGATCATCTTTGGTGTGACATTCTGTATACTGCATACGGCATACGATTATACCAGGTGTACCAGGTCGGCAGAGGCACCAGGCAGGGCTCCTTCGGCAGGCGATTAGCTCTCGCGCCATCGAAAATGGGGTATGAATTTAAAATGCATCTCTGTTTACCTTAAAGCTTAAAGGAAAAAGTCCACTGCAATGCCTGTCGCCAGATCCTGAAGCTCATGAGCTGTGATGCTCGAACCCCTACGAAATTCGCAAGAGCCTGGAATCCTGTGTGAAATCCACGCACGACTTGAAAGTGAGAAGATAAGCTACCATAGTTTACACTGCGGAAAATGTGCAACTGTAATCGGGGAACGCCGCCATCAGCAGGAGCAGCACCGAAATGCACCTGAGCATTATCACTAGTGGCTAAAAAATATTTCCTATGCGATTTTGAGACGAAGTACTGTATTGATTGTGGAGGTAGATTCTCTCTCTCTCTCTCTCTCTCTCGCTCTCGCTCGACCTATATATATACTATAGAGAGAGAGGGAGGGAGAGGTAGAGAGAGAGCCTGACCGGCCTCTATGCCCCAGGAGAAGGAGAGAGAGAGAGAGAGACAACGACGCCACGCGTACATGGATCAGGAACAGAAAAGGGTGTGAACCTCAGCAAGCACATCCGGCGGATGTGCTGGCACTGGCGACGCAGGGGACAAAAGAGTGGACGGCACGCACCAGCCAGATCCACTCAACAGCGCACCGTCTCATGGTGGCAGCGCAAGGACTACGCGAAAAAGTACCCTTCATGGGGGGAGAAGCAATTGGACCGGCGGTCCAAACCTTGGTGGCGCTGGAAGCATGGCAACAAGCATACTTCGGGGGACCCACGCCATCCACGAGGGCACCCACACGGACGAGGACGAGGGCGACGCCAACCATGCAGACCCCCGTCCACCGAGCTCGGGGGAACGTGGAAGCAAAAGAAAAGCAGACGAACCACCACGACCGTCCAGGTGGATAGGGCCACATGGCATAACGGAGCAAGAGGCGCAGGAGCTTGAAACTGACAGCTTTCTGGCAGACCTGGGGGAAGTGGCGGAAATGGCCACACTTCCACTCCCGACGATGCCAGAAGACACAGCGGAAGCCACAACAGTGCCGTGGACGGCAGCAGCGCTGGGGGAAAACAGCCAACTGAGCGCACCTACCAGACCGCGCAGTGAGGGGGAAGGAGAGGATCCTGACTCCAGCCCTGAGTCGCACCGGAGACGCAGGCTACACAGCGTCCACTTCAACCGCCATGGACCCATGTAGGGGGGAGGTCACGACGGTAAGCTTACTTGTCCAGGTTGCATTTATCATTTACCTCCTGCCCACTTTACCGCCTACATGGGGGAAAACATGGCCACACTTCAGCAGCGTAGCTCCCACTGCTCTAAAACAACAAGGCATGGTAGACAGTCGCACTACTCAACGCTTTTTTGCAGTAGTAGTTGGTCCTCGTTGCACTGCAGTAAGAAGGGGGAGCACCTTGTACCATACGGCTGCACTATACCTAGGAAGGGGATCCCTCCCACAATCGTCACTGCACCAGGGTCCGTACTTGTGTTTGTTCATGGTAGGGGTGATGCATCGCCGAGAACACGCCACCAGTTGGAAAAACCGCGGGGAAAAACCCCTCACACAGACTCCAAGGCCTCCTTCCACCAACACGGTAGGGAGAGGGGGGGCCTCGGCCCGAGTCTGCTCGCAGACTCTTCCCCAGCAGGAGGAAGAAGGAAGAGAGAGAGAGAGAGAGCGAGAGAGCGAGCAAGCATAGGGTCGTGTGCCTTTCTCCAAATGCCAAACTCCGTAGGCATTAACATGAGGGTAGCTGCCTGGAGCAGGCGCATCAACAGATCGAATCTGCACTAACCCAACAGCCTTTGCCTGCGAGTTCTGCGAGCGACATCATACTTCAGCGTTCTACACTTTGGGATCACGGACCATGCTGCTGCATCGCAAAACTTGCGATCACAGGATGCACCCACAAGATTTCCGTCACGGATACACTCCGCCCAAGTTGGTGCCGAGGCCAACTCGCGAATGTGCATAGTATCCAGTCAGACCATCGTCCATGCCAGTTGATAGTCGACACAGAAAGTATAGTGCTGCCGAAAACTCAGCGCTGGAGGTGCGTCCTCTCCCGCTTAAGGTGCTTGCTCTGTCACCAAGTTTGGCAACAGGGATGTTCTCGTTCAAGAGCGGTCGGTTGACATGTAGCAAGAACCGGCTGTTAAGGTTGGCAGCATTCATGCTGGCATTGAACTGCACCGTCAAGGATGCACTAGGTCACTATATAGGAACCACAGACTAGTTTGATAGGAGTCATGGAGGCGCTCATTGGAATAAGCTAGGAGCCGCTGCTGGCGCGGGTAGCATGAAGGCTTTGTTTCGGATGAACTCTCTAAATTGGCATGATTATGGCTGGCAGCGCGGTGCCTCTGTTGCAGATACACTCTGAAATGCATTACGCTTCTACTGCAAAGGCTTCAAGAACCGGATGTAGCTGACGTCACCCCAAGAGTTTCGAGTCGTGAAGATGTGCCGTCCAGAAGTCGACGCATTTTCTGTGGCATCCAAGGCAACAACAAGAACAGTCGCCAACGTCAGATGTAAAATAGATACAACTGCCCTATGTCACTATTGTACTGAGTATGTTTTGAACCTGCAATGACTGTGATATTTAGGTTTATACATATAATTACATATGTATATGTTAATGCGTATACACATAATTTTGGGTATAGTCATGCCCACCCAACAGATTCGGCATGTTGTGGTGGTATAACGTGATACAACCTCCACTTCAAGCCACTCTGGCCAGCAGGATGGCAAGCGACCATGCCTTCCACTCGATGAGCTCGGAGGTCGTGGTTGGGAGAGGGTTCGAAGAGTTTAAGAACTCAGGTCGTTGGTCACGTTGGGCTATTTGATGGTTTGTGAAAACGCTGTGGGGTTTCAGCGGCGTGTAGCCGTAAGGACAACCTGAGCATTCGTGCAGAAGCACCTGACTTGAATAGGACGACGGAGGCATATCGCAGACGACATTCGCAACGAGTAGCGCTGAAATCGACGTCGAAAAACGACCGTCCAGCGACTGGACCAAGTCACGTAATATGTTCGTAAATGCTGAGTTGCTGTGTTTAAGCGGATAGCAGCGTGATGCGTTGATGCTTGAGGAAGAATGATCTGCGACTCGCCCCCCCCCCCCCCCCCCCTCACCATCAATCCCTGCACCCAGGTCTCCAAAAGGCTCGCAAGCACTCATTGGCTCAATCAGCATCTGCCGTCCTTGTGATGAGACCGACTGAGAGGGCTGACTGCCATGAGCTGCTCTGGGAGACTGGTTGTTTGGGTCTTTGCTGCCGCCCTTCGCGTTGTTTGGGCCGTCATTCCCTGGCAGGGAGACCCGTCCGGAAGGCCTGCTCTGCATGGCCGATGACAATAAACAGTGATGGTTCTGGGTTCTGGGAGGCTCAGGAGCAAGAGCAACTAATCCGGAGGTCCAACGACCTACTGGTTTGATTAGGGGATGGGTTTCGGGTTCTTTCGATAAAAATTGTATCATGGTTTCACCGTGTCTAACTGACAGACATGCGAAGATGATGAAGTCTGGATGCAGGGAAGTCCAAAGTCCTTGGGTTTATTTAGAAGGAAATAGGTTTCATGTAAGCCTAGGGCCAGGGCTTACACGGGCCAGGGGCCTCCTGCCACGTTTCACGTCTGGAAGGAACGGCAAGGAAGTGGCCACAGCTTTGAGGCCTGCAGGGGCGCGAGGGTGAGTCCATGCAAACATGCCTCTTACAGGACGATGATGGACGATGCATTAGCTGTGTCTTTGGGACTTCTGCCCGGAATAGACAAACACAAGTTTAAGACATGGTTATCAGGACTTATCGCCACAGCTTGCATCGCCCGGGGCATCATACTACCCATGCATATCAACTGGTCTAGTGGTCTTTCAGTCATCAGCCAGAGGAGCCTCGCAAATTCTTACGATGACGGCCTAGACGGTGATGCTAACAGAGTGTAAGGGTCTGCTAAGCGCCTGCTTCAGGCAGGGCTATGCCATCATTGACCTTGGCCTGAACTCGGCCACCCAGCAGAATGTTGTTTGGCTCGGGTCTGTATACTCGGCTGGCGCTCACACTCGCTCCCTATCCCGAGTCCTGTCTGTTTCGCTGCGCCTTTTTTGAACTCTCCCTCCCTCCCTCCCTCCCTCGCTCTCTCGCTCTCTCTCTCTCTCTCTTTCTCTCTCTCTCTCTCTCTCTCTCTCCCTCCCTCTCCGCCCCTTTGTGTCTGTGATTTTTTTCCTTCATCAATCCCGCATCGATTTCTGCCGCCCTCCTTCGCTGCAGTCGTCCTTGGCTAGTCACGATTTAAACTGAATCTGAGTTTTTATCTCACATTAGAAGATCTAGAAAGCACTGTGTGGGGTTTGTGTTGGGGGGATGGGGTAATAGAAGTCGTATTACCTGACATAACCATCCTATAGGTATCTGTTCTAATGTATTCCATTTTGCCATATGGCAGTGAGTCAAAACCTTCTGGTATGTAACAGGGCCGGGGCGCCCCTCGCGCGACAAAGTATGTAACAAAAGCGGGTTTTTGCGACAAGGCTGGCGCGACAAGGGGCGCGACA